>CM040243.1:228234459-228274459 GCA_022545495.1 Chrysanthemum lavandulifolium | reverse complement strand
ATATATGCAAAACATATATAATCCAGACACAAAACATATATGTTTTATATGCAAACATATAATCTAAACAAAAAACATATATGTTTTATATGTAAACATATGTGCTTTATACATAAACATATATGTATCTTTTCAAAACCCATTCAAGAATGCAAATTTGGCTTGTGATTTATATCAAAATTTACTAGTTTGACTTGACCATTAGGAGGTAGGTCACTATTCCAAAAAAATAACATATTAATTTTCTACAACATAAAACATATATGCACACCTATTTACATTTATTTTATATTAATAATGAAACATTTATGCACACTTATATACATGGTTATCATCAAAAATTTTACACCTAACATAATACTACAATTCTCAATTTCGGTCATTCCTCATACTCCATATTCATCATTTCATAACGGTTCGTGCATGGTTTTGCATTTTCGATTACACGTTATTTTCATATTAAATAAGCGTTATCGCGTGAGTTATTATTTTGAACATTTAATCCGATACTTTCAAAATGATCCCGATATATTTTTATACTTACATTTAGTTTATAAAAACTATATTTTGAGTTTACCTAGTGTTTTAAATTTATTTTGTATATAAATCGTTAAAGTTATATTATTCGACGCTTTTCTTAAAAATTACACGACAAATATTTATATCACTCAAATTTTACAAGAAATGTATTTTTACAATTTTATAACTACAATATACCTTACTTTGATCCTATTAAAACTTATTTTAATCCATATGACTTTAACTTCACATCTATGTACAAGTTACATTTTCCTTACAATTATAACATTTACTTACACAATATATTTATACATTATAAAAAAAAAAAAAAATCATATTTGAGATTCATCCCCCAAATCCGGCCCTATGGGAGGGTGAAGTCATTTATTGATTGGTAACTATTTCTTCCACAAAACTAGATCTATACTCAAAATTATTTCACACTTCACTTCACTCATTCTCATAATTCACCTAGTCAAGTAAAAACTTTCTTTCTCTTTTGTTCCTCTCTCTAGAACCGGCCATAGAAGCTTTTTACAAAGGATCATCAAAAATTTTGCAAGCACAAGTAATTACAATCTAGTATACACTCTTGTTTAGGTTTTGAAATAAAAACCTAGAGTGTTTAAGTTAAACCTTGTTCCTTGCACCTCATCATATTAACTTGTAAGCATATCATTTATATTTTTCATGTTTCCTTTTCATTTCATAAGTATCTCTTCATTTTTGGAGCAAGCATGCATGATTTGTGTTGTTTATACCATTTTACATGATTTTTAGAGTTATATATATATATGGTCATCCTATAATTATCCCCTTGGTATATGTTGGACTTGATGATGTCTAGGAACCCATGACACCCTAAGAAGGTGTATGGTAGGATTAGATTAGCTTTGGAGTTGATTTGAAGGGATTGGAATAGGTTTAGTACGAGAAAAACTATTTTCGATAAGTATAAAATGTGTTCTGTCCTTGTTTTGATTTTCTGGAAAAACCGACAGTAGGCACGACTTTTTGGCTTTGATATTTAGAAAATATACTTTAAAACGAATCCGTGGCGCTTGAGCGGAATAAAGCGGAGTTATAACGAAGAAGTTATGAATTTTTCAAGTTTGACGACGAAATATATAATTTTACGAAATTTGACATACTATTTTTATCTTGTACGAGTCAAAATGAGCCTTAAGCTTCACAAATTATTTCGACTTGTCAAAAATATATTAGTATACTTTGATACGAAGCTAAGGACGTATTATCGTGAAAGCGGTTTGAAGCGACAAAGATATGCACGTTTTCATAAAATTGCCGTAACTATTATTTTACGAAAAACTATATTATTTTTACGATACAAGTGTTACGGTGGTGAAGCGACCATGTTGGAGGCTGTTTTTAACTATGATGTGGAACTTTTGGAGCGAAATGTCTTCTAGTAAAATCAAGATCACCGAGCATATTTTTCAAAGCGACAAGCCGTTTGTATAGCGGAGTTGTAATAAATTATTTATGGATGTTTAAACTTGGCGAAACTCATTTTAACCAACATTTTAGACAAAATCACCATCTTTAACCCTTATTATCTTTATGTTCGAGACCTTTATGACGAAAACTCTGAACTGAAACTTCTAGATTTCGATGCAAACTTTCCAAAACCGTCGAGTTCGTTTCCTAACGCTCGACGTACACCATTACGACTAGTTTTTGAGCCATTTTGTCACTTTCAAGAAATTTCCACGACATTGTTTTGCGACGAAAAGTGAAAATTTCACTATAAATCATTACGAAACCATTGTAGGATGACATTTTGACGTAAAAACTTGTAAAGTGATTTTGAAGGGTCAAGGCGTCAAAGAGTATTTTTCGACGATAAGTATTATTTTCAAAACTCGCAAATGGTATAAATAACATCTGAAATGCATGCATAACATTACATTGCAACTCATTACATATCATATCATTCGTAATAGGTCCGGTTAAAGCATCACATTATACCTCGGTGTACTCACTTTTGTCATCACACCGTTTACCAAGTGAGTAATCACAAACCCCTTTTACCGTTTTACTATATTTTGGGCGAAATGCATGAACCGTTCTTGAGCTAAATTGATCACTACTTTTATTAACTTGTTTGACTAGAACTTGTGAACTTGAATCAAATCCTTGAACTTAATTAGGAAATTATGACTTATTTGAACTTATTGAACCGTACATGTTATGGCCTTGACCTAAAGTCTCCCATGTTCGAACATCACTATAAAGTCTCCCATGTTCGGACATCACTATAAAGTCTCCCGTGTTTGGGAAGAGGCACCCAGTATATCTTTGGGAAGAGGCACCCAGTATATCTTTGGGAAGAGGCACCCAGTATATCTTTGGGAAGAGGCACCCAACATAACTTTGGGTAGTGGCACCCGACTTAATTTGGTTTCATCGGTAGCATCCACGAATTATTATATTCGTGGTACTATATTGTGAACTATTATGACCGCTTATACTTGACTACTTCATACGCTATATTTTGTGCAATGGGTTGTGAATACACAGGTTGCAAGTTTTGTATGGCGGAACTTGGGCCGAGTGGATTTACAATGCCTTTGCTTTGTGGACCATTTTCGTTGACCGAAAGCTTTGAATATTTCTTACGAGTTTTCTTATTTTGCTAAACATGTTTACTCACCAACTATTTTCATAGTTGACCCGTTTTCTCTCATGCATTTCGGTGATCGTTAGTAAGCTTTTTCTACGGGTCTTGCATAATGAAGTTTTCACTTGTCACTACAAATCATTATGTAATAGAACGCAATATTTTGGGAACTAAACTTTGTAATATATTTGCCGATGACGGCTAAACCGGTATTGTAATGGTGTACTCTTTCTTTTAAATATTAACGTTGGTATGTTCTATTATCTTGTGCTTATGTTCCCTCCGTTACACCTCGTGTTTCCGCCTCCGGCGGTGTGACAGATTGGTATCGAGCCAAAGGTTATAGAGAATGCCGATTTTTCAAAATAAAAATCACGACTATAACCGAATAAATTTTTTTTATTAAACATTGAACATCATCCGAGTCATCTAGTCCTATCGTTGCATCGTTAATCATAAATTATACATAGCACGATCAACTATGTCTAATTTATGAAGAACCATGCAATGATAAGAGTAGTAGTTTTAAATCATGTTTAGTCGAGTCTTTTGAGTCGGTCACTGAAGTTGCATTGGTCGGGTGGGTATGCATAGCATGTTTTACGTTCACGTCTACATTACCGTACCTTGTTCATATCTTCTCTTTTCCATCTTTCGACTTGTTAGACATAGCATGTCTCCGTTCTGTCATGTTTCGATCACTATAACACATTACCACCGTTCGCACCTCATCGACTTCGTTAGAATGTCGTTTACTCAACCCGATGTTTTGGTCCTCTGTGAGGATCATGGTGCAAGAAACACACGTTCGGGAGGTAACAACAACGGCAACCCAAACAACAATGACAATCCGGACAACAACGGCTGCTGGAATAGCGGATCTACTCACCCAAATTATAACACATCTCGATGCTAGGCGAACCAACAACGGAGAAGGTACTTCAAACGCGGTCAAGGATGCGACTACAAAACTTTCATGACATGTAAGCCAATGGAATTTCATGGTGCGAGGGTGCCATTGAATTGCTAACACGGTTCGAGAATGTTGAGTCGAAGCTTAGTATCACGAAATGTCTTTGAAGGAAACAAGGTTGAGTTCTCTGTTGGTCTACTACGGTCGAGCATTGACTGGTGGAACAACCAACTACGAGACTAGAGGAAGAGGGCTGCAAATGCGTTATCTTGGGAAGCATTCAAGAAACTACTAGCGATGAGTCTGCGAGAAAAGATGAAGTGCGAAGCGGAAGAAGAATTTTGGAACCACTTGATGGTAGGAGTAGAGATCGACAAGTACGATCCGGTTCCACGAGTTAACTAGGATGGTTCCTCACATGGTTTCCTTGTGGAGAAGTTGATTGACCGATATATATGGGATTGATACGAAATTGGGAGGATGTCACCGTCGAAACCAACCACTCGCAAGCCGCGTGAGTATGGCGTATCGCTTGACAAATGATGTGATCAGTGCGGAGAACTAACAAAAGCAAGCGACAATGGACGAAAGCGGCGGGGAGGATCACCGGAAACCGAGACGAATCGGCAAAACAAGAGGCGTGAATAACCCGAACTATGGGCGATCACCGGAGCGCAAAGGATATCTGAGTCCACATCCTTTGTGTACTCGATGTAATTATCATCACTCGGAGGCTAGAAGGTGCGACAAATGTGGACAGACGGGCCACTTCGCGAAATTGCTCAAGCAGGCGGAAATCAGGGCGGAGAAAAGCATGTTACGAGTGTGGAAGTCTAGATCACCTTCGCAATACTGTCCAAAGTGAAAAGAACTCCCAATCAAGGAGGTGTCGTCCAAACTGGCGTTGGCAATAGAAGGCCCACAAGATCGAACATTGAAATTCCTCCCATGCGTGGTCGAGCATTCTATCTGGGCACCGAGGAAGCCCGCAACGCGTAACGGGTACATTCCTTTGAACAACCACTTTATTTCTGTGCAACATGATTTTGAGTGCTTAACTTCCTTCCAATTCTTACCACGTTCACGATATTGATTAATTCGAGACCTATTGATATCGACCTTAGTTGTTATATATTTTGTTGATTTGATTTGATTTGTGTAAGCAAATCCAATATCGAGCGAATCTTTCAAAAGACTTCATTCAAGGATGTTGAATCCTACCTTTCTAACAACTTGTTTCCTAGCTTGATCTAGTGACAGTTCTTGTTTGATGAGTTGCGAAAATCAAGCTAAGAGACAAGTTTACTCAAGTCGGTTTAGTTTAATCTCATGGCGGTTCTTGTTTGATGAGTCGTGAGATTAGATTAGAATCGACTACCTAAAGGTCTTTTGAGAGCTACGTTCGATATTGGGTAAGGTTACCCTATCAAATCTAATCACGGCACGTACTTAGTTGAATGGGGAACATGCGCATGGGCATTGATATGATCATTTAGGCTGTTAAATACGAGCATGAACTTTTGAACTCTTGTCGAAGTTCGGACCATAGTATCGTTAATCGAATCACGAGGGCGTGATTCACAATTCGACATGGGAAGAATGTCACAATTCTCAATTTCGGTCATTCCTCATACTCCATATTCATCATTTCATAACGGTTCGTGCATGGTTTTGCATTTTTCAATTAGCGTTATTTTCATATTAAATAAGCGTTATCGCGTGAGTTATTATTTTGAACATTTAATCCGATACTTTCAAAAATGATCCCGATATATTTTTATACTTACATTTAGTTTATAAAAACTATATTTTGAGTTTACCTAGTGTTTTAAATTTATTTTGTATATAAATCGTTAAAGTTATATTATTACGACGTTTTTCTTAAAAATTACACGACAAATATTATATCACTCAAATTTTACAAGAAATGTATTTTTACAATTTTATGAACTACAATATACCTTACTTTGATCCTATTAAAACTTATTTTAATCCAAATGACTTTAACTTCACATAATGTACAAGTTACATTTTCCTTACAATTATAACATTTACTTACACAATATATTTATACATTATAAAAAAAAAAAAAAATCATATTGTGAGATTCATCCCCAAATCCGGCCCTAGGGGGAGGGTGAAGTCATTTATTGATTGGTAACTATTTTTCCACAAAACTAGATCTATACTCAAAAGTTATTTCACACTTCACTTCACTCATTCTCATAATTCACCTAGTCAAGTAAAACTTTTCTTCTCTCTTGTTCCTCTCTCCAGAACCGCCATAGAAGCTTTTACAAAGGATCATCAAAATTTTCTCAAGTGTTTAATAACAATCTAGATCACACTCTTTATAAGGTTTTGAAATAAAAACCTAGAGTGTTTAAGTTTAACCTTGTTCCTTGCACCTCATCATATTAACTTGTAAGCATATCATTTATATTTTCATATCTCCTTTTCATTTCATAAGTATCTCTTCATTTTTGGAGCAAGCATGCATGATTTGTGTTGTTTATACCATTTTACATGATTTTTAGAGTTATATATATATAAGGTCATCCTATAATTATCCCTTGGTATATGTTGGTCTTGATGATGTTTAGGAACCCATGACACCCTAAGAAGGTGTATGGTAGGATTAGATTAGCTTTGGAGTTGATTTGAAGGGATTAGAATAGGTTTAGTACGAGAAAAACTATTTTCGATAAGTATAAAATGTGTTCTGTCCTTGTTTTGATTTTCTGGAAAATCCGACAGAGGCACGACTTTTTGGCCTTGATATTTAGAAAATATACTTTAAAAGCGAATCCGTGGCGCTTGAGCGGAATAAAGCGGAGTTATAACGAAGAAGTTATGAATTTTTCAAGTTTGACGACGAAATATATAATTTTTGAAATTTCACATACTATTTTTATCTTGTTCGAGTCAAAATGAGCCTTAAGCTTCACAAATTATTTCGACTTGTCAAAAATATATTAGTATACTTTGATACGAAGCTAAGGACGTATTATCGTGAAAGCGGTTTGAAGCGACAAAGATATGCGTTTTCATAAAATTGCCGTAACTATTATTTTACGAAAAACTATATTATTTTTACGATACAAGTGTTACGGTGGTGAAACGACCATGTTGGAGGTGTTTTTAACTATGATGTGGAACTTTTGGAGCGAAATGTCTTCTAGTAAAATCAAGATCACCGAGCATATTTTTCAAAGCGACAAGCCGTTTGTATAGCGGAGTTGTAATAAATTATTTATGGATGTTTAAACTTGGCGAAACTCATTTTAACCAACATTTTAGACAAAATCACCATCTTTAACCCTTATTATCTTTATGTTCGAGACCTTTATGACGAAAACTCTGAACTGAAACTTCTAGATTTCGATGCAAACTTTCCAAAACCGTCGAGTTCGTTTCCTAACGCTCGGCGTACACCATTACGACTAGTTTTTGAAGCCATTTTGTCACTTTCAAGAAATTTCCGGCGACATTGTTTTGCGACGAAAAGTGAAAATTTCACTATAAATCATTACGAAACCATTGTAGGATGACATTTTGGCGTAAAAACTTGTAAAGTGATTTTGAAGGGTCAAGGCGTCAAAAGAGTATTTTCGACGATAAGTATTATTTTCAAAACTCGCAAATGGTATAAATAACATACGAAATGCATGCATAACATTACATTGCAACTCATTACATATCATATCATTCGTAATAGGTCCCGGTTAAAGCATCACATTATACCTCAGTGTACTCACTTTTGTCATCACACCAGTTTACCAAGTGAGTAATCACATCCCCTTTTTACCGTTTTACTATATTTTGGGGCGAAATGCATGAACCGTTCTTGAGCTAAAATTGTTTACTACTTTTATTAACTAGTTTGACTAGAACTTATGAACTCGAATCAAATCCTTGAACTTAATTACGAAATAATGACTTACTTGAACTTATTGAACCGTACATGTTATGACCTTGTCCCAAAGTCTCCCATGTTCGAGCATCACTATAAAGTCTCCCATGTTCGGAACATCACTATAAAGTCTCCCGTGTTTGGGCGTATCTTTGGGAAGAGGCACCAGTATATCTTTGGGAAGAGGCACCCAGTATATCTTTGGGAAGAGGCACCCAACATAACTTTGGGTAGTGGCACCCGACTTAATTTGGTTTCATCATTAGCATCCACGAATTATTATATTCGTGGTACTATATTGTGAACTATTATGACCGCTTATACTTGACTACTTCATACGCTATCTTTTGTGCAATGGGTTGTGAATACACAGGTTGCAAGTTTTGTATGGCGGAACTTGGAACCGAGTGGATTTACAATGCCTTTGCTTTGTGGACCATTTTCGTTGACGAAAGCTTTGAATATTTCTTACGAGTTTTCTTATTTTGCTAAACATGTTTACTCACCAACTATTTTCATAGTTGACCCGTTTTCTCTCATGCATTTCGGTGATCGTTAGTAAGCTTTTTCTACCGGTCTTGCATAATGAAGTTTTCACTTGTCACTACAAATCATTATGTAATAGAGCGAAATATTTTGGGAACTAAACTTTGTAATATATTTGCCGATGTCGGCTAAAGCGGTATTGTAATGGTGTACTCTTTCTTTTAAATATTAACGTTGGTATGTTCTATTATCTTGTGCTTATGTTCCTTCCGTTACACCTCGTGTTTCCGCCTCCGGCGAGGTGTGACAAGAACCACACCTAACACAACGTCGCCTACCCTTTATACGGTGCTAGGCTAACCACGAGTTCTTTCACACCAAGGAGAACTAATCCTATCACAACGTCCTACCCTTTATTAGGTACTAGGCTAAGTACCTAGTTCCATTACTATGGAGGAACTACTACCCTTCACTACACAACACCTAATATCAAGGAGATCCACTCCTTGTTACAATACCATCAAGGATATCACCATCCTTGGAAATAAACAATATGTATAACGATGCACCTCATCGATTATACGACCTAGGCATTCTTCCCAAATGCGACTCGATTTGATTCTTCGGCATCCTTCACTAATGCCTTTGACCCAACGCTTGGCACCCTTCACTAATGCCTTCGTCTTGACACCTTCAGCATTCTTCACTAATGCTTTGACACGGATGATGAGCACCTTTCACTAATGCTTTCATCTTGACACTTTCGGCATTCTTCACTGATGCCTTCAACCCAACATCTATGGAGAAAGGAAGAACTATCAACAAGAGAACCTTAGTTATCTTGATGATGACGGCATGGCAACTCATGGACTTGAGCTTGCTCGTCTTCAAGAAGTGGTGATCTTGCCTTTAAGAGGAACCTAGAAGATCACACAAAACAAAAGACAAACTACATAGATCACTTGGATCCGAGGTTAGAGGTTATAATACTTAGGAAGTATGTATGTAAAGTGGTTGATAGAAAGGAAGAAATGGCTCTCTATTTATAGAAAATTTCTCTTGTTCCCGGATCCCACGGATCCCTTCCACTGGGATCCGGCTAGCACAAAGCCACGAATCCGTTGAGCGCTCCTCTTTGCCCATGGGTATTTTTGGTTATGGGTTATGGGTCATGGGTTGATCCATGGGTCTTTTGCTAGATACAATGTATCTCTTGAGTGCTCACCAAGGGTTCAATGTATCTAGACATTCTCTTGAGTGCTCACCAAAGGTTCAATGTATCTAGACATTGGGTATGGGTCAATACCATGGGTTATGGATATTATCCATATATGATATAAGCATGATGTCATGCAATGGGTTATGGGTCAAGCTCCATGGGTCATGGGCTTTGGGTTGTACCCAACTACATTCAATGTATTTGCCCAATAGGTTATGATACTTAAGTTTCTATCCATTTATATTACCCAATATACTACATACTAGTTATGTGTATGTTTTACCCAAATATGTAAACACTAGTTGTTGTACATATGTAATATTAAATCATAAAATCACTTATACTTGTTTTAGTGTTTTATGTAAAATGTGAATATGTTAGAAACTATTAGTTCAAACCATTTACGTATTTTATTTGTTTCGTTAAAATGATTTTACGTTTGTTATCGATAAAACATTAGAAGATCGTAAAATATAAATAAGCGTTTTACGGCTTATTTGTATTAACAGATCTAATTACTCTACTACGTTGGGAGTTACATACATTTCATCAAATTTTAATACCCACCTCACCATCATTCATTCATATAACCATTATCCACGTATTTTTAGCATGTTTAGGATTGTTTATTTTTTGTTTTGATCCCATTCTCGGAAAGAATCTTGTATTATACAAACAAATACATCTTACATCATACATCTTGTATAGATAGCATATTTACCAGTTAATTGTCTTTCCATATGCTTAACTTAAAGAACGGTAGGATGACGCAAGAAACATCGGACCTCGTCAATCGTCACCAATAGTCGTTAGTATATTCCGGCAACAACGGCGGTGTCAGGAGTGTTATAAAAACTCCGATTTCTAAAGTGAATATATAGATCTAAAAAAAAACCCTTTATAGCTTGAAATATATCACTAAATATACATAACCCGATTTCAAAATGATTAAATAAAAATAATCCAATTACAGAACATGAATTAGAAAACAAACCTTATTAGTCATATACATCATTCTCAATTGGCATTTATGAATCTGATATGAGATTTACATCTACACTTCCATTTGATTTCTTATTATTTAAACATAAATGAAATCAATAAAAGATAGATGAAATTGAAATTGAAATTGAAATTGAAAACTAGTTGATAGGAAAATGGAGGCATCATATGTGGAGAGAGACAAACAGAGTAGGCCACTACGTTAAAAGTAAGAAACTTATATTTTGCATAAATGATCTACATGGTGGTCGATTTTTTTGATAGACATGAAGCAAAAAAGAGGTGGCTAGGGTTCTTGATACGAAGAGATGAAAAGTGAAAGAGGAGATCGAGAAAATAAAAAGCAGAAAACGGTTTTAGTATAAAATCCTTTTTTTATGGAAGAATTAAATTCCCATTTTGCCCCTACTTTAGTTTTTTCTATCAAATTAAGTTACATCTATTTTCAAAAATGCCATTATGCATTGACATGATGTACCTTATGTATCACTAGGAGTAAAAAAAGGGGTTCTCGCATTTCTCGCACTTAACAGGGTTCTCAAAATAAAGATACATTATATATATATCTCTATATTATATATAACAGGAGGCATTTGGCATTAATGCCACCTCAATGCAACATAATCATTTTTATGCCACATAAGCATTATTGGTCCAACTAAGCAATTAATTGTTAATTTTCCAAATTTTATTATTTTTTTGTAATTTTGAATTTTTTAAAGATTTTTGAAAATTGCAATTAATTTTAAATTTCAATTTTATTATTTTTTTGTAATTTTGGAATTTTTTAAAGATTTTTGAAAATTGTTTATAAAAGTTTCCTTGCAAGGATTGAACCTTGGTTGTTTTGATAAATAACTTGTGTGTTTACCACTTAGGCAACAAGTTATTTTGATAATTATGTTGCATACTATAATATATAAATGGCTATAATTTTATTGGAATCATATAATAAATCTATGCAACTATGTAGGAGAATCCCACAACTTAGGTAACCCTAAACTAAACATATACATAAAAATTATATACGGTTCATAATTTTTTCTCAAAACCCTAATATCCTTTTTCCTCACAATCTCATCTAATGATCCATAAAAATTATATCTGAGTTCATTATATTTGTTTTTGTGTTTTGTTCATCACATGTACATCAAACCGGTATGTCACATCGATCTTCTAAACTTTTGTCATATTGTACATTGAGTAATTTGGCTTGAAACCTTTATGATCAGTTTATCACCAATGTGTCATTATACGACCTCTTGAAGCATTGACTCTTTGGAAAAGTGGCCACTCTGGGTTATTGACATATTCGTGTTTCGGTTGTCTTGAGTATCATTATTTGTTTACGATTTGCAGGTTGAACCAAGAACCCAACCTCATCAAAAAGTATCCCTAAAGGGTAAAGGTGAGTGTACATGATGAGTAATATACATGTTCATTGCTCTAGAACTGGATTTGTAATGGTCAATGTGCTCAAACAAATTTCTCTGTTTTTATTCACGAAATTAAAACTAGAACCTCTTATTTGTATGGAGATCAATATGTAACACTTCAATGTCGGCATCCCAATGAAGTTTTCTTGCTTTCACTATGTATTTAGTTGAGTTTTATTGTATTATGTTTGGTAAGGAAGCGGATAAGGGTATGTATGTGAAGGAGTACTTGGTGGACATAGAAAAGAGACATGTCATAGATTCAACAACAAGACACATGTGGGAGCGAGAAGCGTGGGAGTGAACCTTCATCTTATTAGTGCATCTTGAAGAGCGACTCAAAGCGTCCCATAGTTCTTGGTAATATGCATGCACACATCGAAAGGCTCGTGGTTGACAAATCTGTTCCGTTTGGCTTTTTATTTTATTTTTATCTTCTATAATATCAAAAGTGTTGTAAATCATTCATCTATACATTTTATGCTTGAATTCGAGTTACTTGCATCCATGAATGAATATGCGAGGAGTGTATCGGGGTCAAAATGAAGAAAATCTGAAGAATTTATCGAAGCAAACAAGTAAGATTTGGACCAAATTGTTAAAGAGATGTTGTTTGAGTCCATGATCGATGGTCGTTTCTCGGATCTTTTATATCCTCAACTTTTTAGAACGACTCTATTCTCAAGCGACCTACTATTAAGTGTGTTGTACATGTTTATCGAGCATTGGAATCCTTGGACATTTATGCACTTTGTGCACAATATCATGTTTACGTTTACCAATTACTTAAGCAACCTTGTAAGTTCTACTCATTTTATGCGGTATGTTGTTATCACACTTTGAAAGAGGAAATCAGCAATTAAGCGGTACACATGAGAGTAGCAGCCGAACGCGTTTGACGACTCAATGCAGGTTACTTGGATACTTTTTATGTAATTATTTGACTGAATTTATGCTATATTTTTTTGTCAATATTTGAAGTTAAAGTTACTTTGATACTTTTTATCTTTGGTTAATTGGTTTCACAGGTTGATGAATTGTGGCAGGTTTGATGGCAATATTGACAAAAAAAAATATAGTGACACTCAGCTTTAGTGCTTTTAGTCAAGCCGGCTTCATGTTAAATAAGCAAGTAAGATTTATCTGCCATAACGCCATACAGAATCATGAAAGCATGTGTATATGTATTATGTTGGTAATTAAAATGCTCTGCCCTTTACTGTTCTTAATTCAAGATCTTTGGAAAAGCTAAATTGCTAAGATCAACGCAAAAGGTGCTGCTATGCAAGGTTCAGACTCAGAGGTATGCACTTTATCTCATTTTCTCCTCACAAAGATGAAAGCAGGCTGTCAAGGAACCTGATTTAAAAGAAAAGACAATCTTAATTTAATATTTAGTGATTAATAGCCATGCAATTCTTCCATAAATTATATATTACACGGGTTGATTCGATGCAACTGCCATAAAAAAGAGTTATATCTCTAACACCAGTGTGTAAGGCTCGCTTCACGGATCATAAAATGGCTTTATTTTATAACAAAATATATGCGGTAGAAATATTTCATTAAGATTAATTCACGTAATTTAACTTTAGAGAATCCTCTGATTCGGCGTGATCGGTATGACTACAAGCAAAAGCCTTCTAGGAAGTGGTTCGCTAATGTTAGTATGTGGCTTAGCGATGAAGCATTGGGGGGCGATGCGGTTCGGAAAAGCCTAATGATATTACAAAGCGGTAACTATATTGTTCGTCATTAATTATTAATCGATACTTTTTTTTGTGTTCGTTTGTATCGACTTAGATAATTGGATTCTTTGTTTAAAAGTTCAAAATCGACTTCATTCGAGTGTTTGAGGCGACTTATTTACAGAGTTAGAGGCGAGATAAGGTGCATAAGTAGTATAGGTAATCTGCATTTGGTTGCAATAGGTTAGATTCATCAAAAGTTTGCATTGTCATTTAACAAAAAGTCAAAATCAATTTAAATTTTCATCACAGTTAGATATAAGGCAGTTTAGGTAGCATAATCTAGGGATAATGATGCATTTAGTGTCAAGTTAGCTTAATCAAGTCATATTATAGCTTAATATATCATTTTAATTCATTTAGATCAAATCAAATCTCATTTTAGTCAAAATTCAAATTTTCAAAAAAAAAGCCAAAAATCCAAAAAACATTTTCAACAGGCTCTACTTTTATCCACAAAACAAGTGGTGATTTAGATTGTACATGTATGCATTTTTTTATTCTCAGTTTTTAGCCTTTTTTAGGAGCTTCATTTAAGCTAACCCTTACGGGTTTTCGGGGATGCAGTCTACAAGATTTACAGTAGCCAGTCGAACAACTGAACACGACATGCACATGTGAATAAAAACAAGTAGTCTTCACCCATAATTCTTTTATTGTGGTTTTTGTTTGATCCTTCACCTATATATGTGTTTGTTTGTTCTTAATGTCATAGGCGTTCCTGAGGGCACACAAAATAACCGTGTAAGGTCGTGCACAAACAATGAGCGATGTACGGTAGTTCTAATATTATGCATATCGATAATTATACAATGTTTTTTGATTAAGATATAATGATTGGAGTTTTAAGCGGAGGTTTCAACGCTTACTGAGATGAAGACAAGTACAAAGCTCATGTGGTTACGTGGGTGGTTTAAATGGAGCCGCATATACCTCACATTGGAAAAAAGACCACATTGGTATCAAAGCGATCTAGGTTTGGAGTAAATTGGGATTGTATGTGGATTGCCTCAACACGTTTTGTATACCGGGGACTCAATCACAATTGGGCCTGATATGCAGTTTCTTCTCAAGTATATTTTGACCTCCTTCTCTAACTTGATTAATGTAAAGTACCCCTATAATTCTAAATACATTGATATTCAACAAAGAAATTGCTTCTTTTTTGGACTCGGAAACAATTGCTATGTCTTTCAGATCCTGTTTTTTTTTTACGTTTCAAGTTCCGAAAATATTAAATTATTAATCACACTAACACACTCTTACTTTCTTAGTAGCGATTTTGTTTTAAACAAAGTTTTATTCATTTGAAGTTGAAATAACCTTTGTTTGATAATTAGAAAATAGTTGGGGACTACAAATAAATGAAGATTCTATGAAGCTTCCAAATATATGTGTGCATTAAGTTCAACTTCTTTGCAATGTTAGGTTTTGTATATTTAAACCCCTTGCACATTTTCATGACTTTATATGTCGACTAGGCTCTTTTAATGAAATCTAGAGAGTAGATATCTTTAGTAATAAAGTCATGAAATTTACTGAATGAGATTGAATACGTATGCAGAGTTTAGACTACAAACCTCAATCATGTATCCATCCCCACGGAGTTTTGACATCAATTATTGTACGGAAACATTTTACTACTATTGAATGTATCATTTTCAGTTTAATGAAAGTTAAATGGTAAATTTAAGTTATTTAAGTTATTTAAAGTACTTCTTGAGTTTGTATCATTTGGTATTGGTTATCAATTATAGGGTTACACAAATTATATTCGAACTCTAAAATTTCAATTTCAAGTGTGGACACTACAATCATACATAACGATTGATAATGTAAAAGATTTGGGTTCTCATAATAAGTTTAAGCAATTTAAAAAGATTAGGTTCTTTTTATTCTTTATTGACTTTTGTACCCTGAGTTAGAAACAATCTATTTCTAAACATGTTTATTGTGTACTTTATTTGTGTTTGGTCTTAATGTCTTACCAGCGAGGCTACTATAACCACAAAGTCATTACATTCAACTAAATGCTTCATATACATTAAACATAGCATGCTTAATTTCTGTTGGTGTTCTAATATCTATTATATTATATTCTTCTAATAGGAAAGCGTATGGCATGATAGTGTCGTTTCAAGATCCAGGAATCAAGGTTGAGTATGATGTCTCTTTTGCTACAACTAACTCATTTAGAGTCTTAATGTATGTTATTAATGAGTCCATGGTGTCTAACTTATAATAAATTCTATTATGTTATCTAACTGAAGATATAAATGTTGTAGTACCGGGTCAAAGTCAAGCACTTCAATGAAATGTGCCGGTTGACAAGGTTCTGGAATAAAGGTGTCAATCAGACATCTTGGCCCATCTATGATTTTGAAAATGCAACATTCATGTAAATAAGTTTGTAAACACGAAGGTTGTCAAGCTTTATATTTTCTCTCATATTCGATAAACGTATATTTCTTTTCGTTCTTTATCTTGCTATTCGTATGTACGACCCTTTCTTTCAAAATGTACACTTTCCTACCATTTTTTATCACCTTCTTTCGCTATAGTAAAATATGCCAACAATAAGTATAATTAAGTACTTTCCTTTATACTTTTTAGACATGTTATATAAATTTTATGGAAACACTTCTTTACGATTACCCTCCTTCTTTCGCTATAGCAAATTATGTCAACGATAATTATAAGACATGCCCGCCCATTGGCGGCTTTGACTTTATATATATATATATATATATATATAATGAATAATAAGTAAATGCAAGATATAAAGGAAAGAGGAAACCAAAGACACGGTGATTTATAGTGGTTCGGCACAAAGCTTCCTTCCTCACCCTACTCCACTCCCCGAGTACCCAACTCGAGAGTTCACAAGCAAATACCGAATGCAATATACAATTTCGCTTCACTTTTTTACCGATACTAAGCTACATATCGAGTCTTTCCCAAAGCAAGACCAAACTTATCACTCAATGTATTTGAAGGATTAAAATACTAACCGAACTCACTATGTTGATGTATGATGATGACTACCCATGGTGGTATATGATGGTGAACTATAATGACACTACAATGATATACAAAGTTACACAATGATGTATATGATGACACACTAACTACTATAACACTTGGAAGCTTGAAATTTTTTTTGTGTTCTTCACTTGAGATAAAGTGGAATTTGAAGGATCACTTTGAATGTGTTATAGGTCAAGTGGAATGATCAAAGAGTGTTTTATAAATACAAGAGATTGAGTGATAGAAAGAATTTACATAAAATTTCTTGAAAAGATTAGTTTTAAATGACATGATAGCTCTTTATTTATAGTGGACATTTTGTCCCAAAACCGCTATTCGGCGAATCCTCGAATCCGTAAAATATGGATCCGTCCGTATAAAATACGGATCCGCGGAGCATATTCAGACACTCCTTTATCTAGTGTATTTTACACTTCCTTGTAACAAATATTATCTAAAATAATTTTTCTAAAATTTCTTGGGCACAAAGGGACTAATCAAAATTAGTTTTTATTGAATTTATTATATAATTAAAATGTCTAGTTAATTTAATTAAAAGTAATTTGTGTAAAACATTTGTTTTAAATGTGTTTATTTTTTTTAAGTATGTCTGAAAATATTTATTTACTTGGGCTATTTGATCATTCGACTGGCGATATAATCACATTATTTATACCTGAAGTGATTTACGTCAGAATGTAAACTTTCAACTAATAACTTGGTTACGTAAACTTTTACGTTGTGACAACTCGCAATTTCAGGTCATTTCTCAAAACAATTTATGCTTTACAATTTCAACATTTATCGTAAACTAGGTTTACGTGTTCCAAATTCGTGTAACCTTAAAGGTTTAGCGGCGAATTCATGATCATATCATCACGAACATTTCATATGGACTAAGTTTAGTCTACATTTCATTAACATCATTTGCATCACGTTAATTCATTCATGACATTGCATTTCATATTAACCGCGTAATTTTTATATTAAATAAGCGTTATCGCGTGAGTTATTATTTTGAACATTTAATCCATTACTTTCAAAAATGATCACGATATATTTTTATACTTACATTTAGTTATAAAACCATATTTTGAGTTTACCTAGTGTTTTAAATTTATTTTGTATATAAATCGTTAAAGTTATATTATTCGACACTTTTCTTAAAATTACTCGATAATTATTTTATCACTCAAATTTCACAAGGAATGTATTTTTACAATTTTTATAAAATCATTATACTCTATTTTGATTTATTAAAATTTACTTGTACCAAAAGTTACCATTTACCTTACAAGTATTATTAACTACATACATTTACTTACATGTTTCTTACAAATTATACAAGTATATATACAATAATTATAAAAAAAAAAAAAAAATATAATTGAGAAACAAGATCCACAAAACCGCATTTAAGGGAGGGTTGGCAATTAATGTTGGAAAAATTTTCTAACTTGATTATATGTACTTACACTCAATATTTTCTTCATTCATTCAATCTCATTTTCAAGTCAAGTAAAAGGTGTTTTCTCTTGTTCTCTCCTTCATAACCGACCATCTAAGAAGTTTCAAAGGGATAATCAAAATTTTGCAAGTTCAAGCATAAACAATCTAGAATCACACTCTTAATAAGGTTTTGAAATAAAACCTAGAGTGTTTAGGCTAAAACCTTGTTCTTTGCACCTCATCATAATACTTGTAAGCATATCATTTATATTTTTCATATCTCCTTTTCATTTCATAAGTATCTCTTCATTTTGGAGCAAGCATGCATGATTTGTGTTGTTTATACCATTTTACATGATTTTTAGAAATATATATATATATAAGGTCATCCTATAATTATCCCTTGGTATACTTTGGTCTTGATGATGTTTAGGAACCCATGACACCCTAAGAAGGTGTATGGTAGGATTAGATTAGCTTTGGAGTTGATTTGAAGGGATTGGAATAGGTTTAGTACGAGAAAAACTATTTTCGATAAGTAAAAATGTGTTCTGTCCTTGTTTTGTTTTCTGGAAAATCCGACAGTAGGCACGAAATTTTGGCCTTGATATTTAGAAAATATACTTTAAAAGCGAATCCGTGGCGCTTGAGCGGATTAAAGCGGAGTTATAACGAAGAAGTTATGAATTTTAAAGTTTGACGACGAAATATATATTTTTTCGGAAAATTTAGCAACCTATTTTTACTTTATTCGAGTAAAAGCAGCCTTAAGCTTCATAAATTATTTCGACTTGTCAAAAATATATTAGTATACTTTGATACGAAGCTAAGGACATATAATCGTGAAAGCGGTTTGAAACGACTAAGATATGCGTTTTCATAAACTTGCCGTAACTATTATTTTTAGAAAAACTATATTATTTTTACGAGATAAGTGTTACGATAACTAAAATGACCATGTTGACGGTACTGTTTTTAACTATGATGTAGAACTTTTGAAATGAAATGTCTTCTAGTAAAATCAAGATCACCAAGCATATTTTCCAAAGCGACCAACCGTTTGTATAGCGGATTTTTAATAAATTATTCTGGATGCTTAAACTTGGCGAAACTCACTTTTACATAACAATTAGACAAAATCCCATCTTTAACCCTTATTATCTTTATGTTCGAGACCTTTATGTCGAAAACTCTGAACTGAAACTTTTAGATTTTGATACAAACTTTCCAAAACCGTCGAGTTCGTTTCCTAACGATCGACGTACACCATTACGACTAGTCTTTCAAAGCCATTTTGTCACTTTCAAGAAATTTCCGACGACTTTATTTTCTGACGAAAAGTGAAAATTTCACCATAAATCATTACGAAACCATTGTAGGATGACATTTTGGCGTAAATACTTATAAAGTGAATTAAGAATGGTCAAGACGTCAAAAGAGTATTTTCGACGAAGAGTATTATTTTCAAAACTCACAAATGGTATAAATAACATACGAAATGCATGCATAACATTACATTGCAACTCATTACATATCATATCATTCGTAATAGGTCCAGATTAAAGTATCACGCTATACCTCAGTGTACTCACTCTTGTCATCATACCAGTTTATCAAGTGAGTTTTCATAGCCCCGTCGTACATGCTTTTAATTATTTTCAAACCTACGGGGAGAATACATTGCACAACATTTTATTACGATACCAAGTATGTTAAATTCATTTACATTGCTTAAGTTACCGCATTTGCCAATTGAAAGTCCCCATTACGAACATGAACCGTTAATCTTAGAAGCGAGGTGAGTGGATAGATCTATCGGGTGACGCCTCCATCCGGGTTGGTGAATCCCAACTAGTCATACGGATGCATCTCATTTAATAACATTATTGAGTTGTCGGCAAACACTCTATTGGGGCCTACATTATGAGCAGTCTCGTTTGATTGTCATGGGCTTATAGCAATTGTAACATTTTTACGTGACATAATTGTCATGCTGTAACATTTTACGTGACATGATTGTCATGCGATCTATACTTGCGTAGTCGTATAAAACATTTACATAAACCTATGATTTCTCACCAACATTATTGTTGACCGTTTTAGCAATGTATTTTCGATGGCGAGGCATTATCATCATGACATGGTTTAGGGACCTACCTTTTGAGTCATGGCGTCGACTTATATCATTGCACATTATGGCACTTTATTTCAAAACCATCGTTTGGACTTGTAATATATTTATGTTTCCGCAAACTTTGTAAACTTTGGGACCTATGTTGTAACTCGAGCGCTTTTGTTAAATATCAAGCGATGTGTTTTCAAAGCGACACTTTAGGTCGTTCAATATAACTGTGATTGTGGTGCTATGACAATCAATCCCGAGAATTCCATTCACGCAAAGCAGTAAATTGGGGTGTGACAGATTGGCATCGAGCTTGATTATAGAGAACTAGGTTGCATCATTGACCTAGACTATAACTACATTATCATAGCATCTCATCATTTCATCATAAGTGCATGTTCACTTTACATGCGGTTTATACGATACATTTTTCGAGTTATTTACTTTCATTTCATATCGATTGTCACATGGATGCCTTTAAATGCCCATTCCATTATTCTTTCTTCATACTCTAATGTGGAGAATTCCTTGTCATTCCTATCACAATTTTCACATCAATAGACTCATCACCGATAACGTTGAATACCGAGATAAACCTTTAAATAGGCGAAGTCATTCTCACTCCTTTGTTTCACCACTAACATGTTGAGTTACGTTATTCACACACTAAGTCACTAAACCATTATACATTTGAAACATTTACAACACCTCATAACCCATCTTTTCGAAACCGTGATCATTTTGAAAAATAACCTCAAACGTATCATTTCTTATCACCTCTCTTTAGGCGCATATTTTTTTAACATAGGATTTGACTACGTCTCATTTTCCTTTTATTTTGAAGAGTTATGGCCAAGAAAGCCGCACTGAAATGACACTAGTCGCTATCCAAAAGTATGTAGATGATTGTATAGCCGAGGCACTAAGGAAAGAACGAGCAACAATAGTCATTGCATTACGAGGCCACAGCTCTTCTTTGAAGCGCTAGAATTGCTTACATCAAAGATTTCAAGAGTTGGTCGTTCTTTGCCCAGCTATGGTTTTGGACAATGAGAAACTATTGGAGAATTTCATTGGAGGATTTCCACAAAGTATCCAAGGAAATGTAACTCCTTTCGATCCACAAACAATTGAAGAATCTACCCGTATTACTCAAGTACTCATGGCACAAGTAGTAAAGAGAGGCAATATCACCAACACCAACCGTAACAACAACCCCAACAACCGCACCAACTACCACAATAACCAAAACAACAACAACAACGATGATAACCAAATCAACAATAACAAAAGGAAATGGGAAAATGACCAAGGAGGTTATAATAACAACAACCAAAACCGTAACACTAACCATCACCAACAACGAGAATAGAAGACAAAAGCGCCGGGGTTTATGTTCTTTGCACCAACAAAGGAAAGAACTTATCTCGAAACTTACCACGATGTCATCAATGCACGCTACATCATGATGGTCCATGTGGTATATGCTTTATCTGTCAAAAGTGGGACACCTTGCTAAGGGGCGCAAAGGAAAAGGATATCTTGGAACACACCCACTATGTACTAGATGTAAGTTTCATCACTCGGTCTTTGCCACCTTAAGTGCCGCTTGATGCAAAATTAGGACACCTCGCGAGGATTGTAGAGGCAAAACTATAATGACATGTTTGAATGTGGGGAGCAAGGACACTATCGAGCCAATGTCCCCAAAACCAAGGTCAACAAGTTGAAGGTGCTCATGGAATGCATACATGTTAGGAGGAGGCTCGTCAAGGTATCAATGGCGGAAGACCGAAGAAGTTCGGAAACTAACGGTCTTGTTTTTTCTTTATGTACCATGTCGTACTAAGTTTATGTCTTCCATCGTATCCGAAACTTTATAACTTAAAGATGTACTACTTTTGCTAAACCACTAGTTGTAAAATATTCTCATCTATCGTACTTTATTTTCTTTCCGATTTGTTATTACTCACGAGAATTCTAATTCCTTTTACTTTAACTATCATTTTAGCGACACAGTTTAAATCCTTGTAAACATTGAGGGTTATAATGACTAAACCGAACGTCACGTCATCGTTCCTTAATTATACATAGCCTAGCTAACTATGTCTAATTCTGGAGGGGTCATGTTATGTTGGGAGCAGTTAATTATAAATCTTAGTGCAAGCAAAATTTTCACATGTTCCAATTCAAAGTGTTACTTATGAGAGATTTATCCGACATTTTCTTTACTACGATGTTTTATACGCTCTCAATCATCGATAACCGTAACGACACTTCTCCATGTCTTTTCTCCTCGTTATTCATCATAAACTCAAAATTCGATAGACCAACACGAAGCGAATTAGGATGAATTCCTTTTAGATGGGCGAATGTGACAACTCGCAATTTCGGTCATTTCTCAAAACAATTTATGCTTTACAATTTCAACATTTATCGTAAACTAGGTTTACGTGTTCCAAATTCGTGTAACCTTAAAGGTTTAGCGGCGAATTCATGATCATATCATCACGAACATTTCATATGGACTAAGTTTAGTCTACATTTCATTAACATCATTTGCATCACGTTAATTCATTCATGACATTGCATTTCATATTAACGCGTAATTTTTATATTAAATAAACTTTATCGCGTGAGTTATTATTTTGAACATTTAATCCATTACTTTCAAAAATGATCCCGATATATTTTTATACTTACATTTAGTTATATAAAACCATATTTTGAGTTTACCTAGTGTTTTAAATTTATTTTGTATATAAATCGTTAAAGTTATATTATTCGACACTTTTCTTAAAAATTACTCGATAATTATTTTATCACTCAAATTTCACAAGGAATGTATTTTACAATTTTATAAAATCATTATACTCTATTTTGATTTATTAAAAATTTACTTGTACCAAAAAGTTACCATTTACCTTACAAGTATTATTAACTACATACATTTACTTACATGTTTCTTACAAATTATACAAGTATATATACAATAATTATAAAAAGAAAAAAAAATATATAATTGAGAAACAAGATCCACAAAAACCGGCCCCTAAGGGGAGGGTTGGCAATTAATGTTGGAAAAATTTTCTAACTTGATTATATGTACTTACACTCCAACATTTTCTTCATTCATTCAATCTCATTTTCAAGTCAAGTAAAAAGGTGTTTTCTCTCTTGTTCTCTCCTTCATAACCGACCATCTAAGAAGTTTCAAAGGGATAATCAAAATTTTGCAAGTTCAAGCATAAACAATCTAGAATCACACTCTTAATAAGGTTTTGAAATAAAAACCTAGAGTGTTTAGGCTAAAACCTTGTTCTTTGCACCTCATCATAATACTTGTAAGCATATCATTTATATTTTTCATATCTCCTTTTCATTTCATAAGTATCTCTTCATTTTTGGAGCAAGCATGCATGATTTGTGTTGTTTATACCATTTTTACATGATTTTTAGAAATATATATATATAAGGTCATCCTATAATTATCCCTTGGTATACTTTGGTCTTGATGATGTTTAGGAACCCATGACACCCTAAGAAGGTGTATGGTAGGATTAGATTAGCTTTGGAGTTGATTTGAAGGGATTGGAATAGGTTTAGTACGAGAAAAACTATTTTCGATAAGTAAAAAATGTGTTCTGTCCTTGTTTTGTTTTTCTGGAAAATCCGACAGTAGGCACGAAATTTTGGCCTTGATATTTAGAAAATATACTTTAAAACGAATCCGTGGCCACTTGAACGGATTAAAACGGAGTTATAACGAAGAAGTTATGAATTTTTAAAGTTTGACGACGAAATATATATTTTTTTCAGAAAATTTAGCAACCTATTTTTACTTTATTCGAGTAAAAAACGAGCCTTAAGCTTCATAAATTATTTCGACTTGTCAAAAATATATTAGTATACTTTGATACGAAGCTAAGGACATATAATACGTAGAAAACGGATTTGAAACGACTAAGATATGCACGTTTTCATAAACTTGCCGTAACTATTATTTTTAGAAAAACTATATTATTTTTACGAGATAAGTGTTACGATAACTAAAATGACCATGTTGACGGCTGTTTTTAACTATGATGTAGAACTTTTGAAATGAAATGTCTTCTAGTAAAATCAAGATCACCAAGCATATTTTCCAAAGCGACCAACCGTTTGTATAGCGGATTTTAATAAATTATTACGGATGCTTAAACTTGGCGAAACTCACTTTTTACATAACAATTAGACAAAATCCCCATCTTTAACCCTTATTATCTTTATGTTCGAGACCTTTATGTCGAAAACTCTGAACGAAACTTTTAGATTTTGATACAAACTTTCCAAAACCGTCGAGTTCGTTTCCTAACGATCGACGTACACCATTTTACGACTAGTCTTTCAAAGCCATTTTTGTCACTTTCAAGAAATTTCCGACGACTTTATTTTACGACGAAAAGTGAAAATTTCACCATAAATCATTACGAAACCATTGTAGGATGACATTTTGACGTAAATACTTATAAAGTGAATTAAGAATGGTCAAGACGTCAAAAGAGTATTTTCGACGAAGAGTATTATTTTCAAAACTCACAAATGGTATAAATAACATACGAAATGCATGCATAACATTACATTGCAACTCATTACATATCATATCATTCGTAATAGGTCCAGTTAAAGTATCACGCTATACCTCGATGTACTCACTCTTGTCATCATACCGGTTTATCAAGTGAGTTTTCATAGCCCGTCGTACATGCTTTTAATTATTTTCAAACCTACGGGAGAATACATTGCACAACATTTTTATTACGATACCAAGTATGTTAAATTCATTTACATTGCTTAAGTTACCGCATTTGCCAATTGAAAGTCCCCATTACGAACATGAACCGTTAATCTTAGAGCGGTGAGTGGATAGATCTATCGGGGTGGCGCTCCATCCGGGTTGGTGAATCCCAACTAGTCATACGGATGCATCTCATTTAATAACATTATTGAGTTTTCGGCAAACACTCTATTGGGGCCTACATTATGAACAGTCTCGTTTCGGTGTCATGGGCTTATAGCAATTGTAACATTTTACGTGACATAATTGTCATGCCAGTAACATTTTACGTGACATGATTGTCATGCACGATCTATACTTGCGTAGTCGTATAAAACATTTACATAAACCTATGATTTCTCACCAACATTATTGTTGACCGTTTTAGCAATGTATTTTCGTGTGGCGAGGCATTATCATCATGACATGGTTTAGGGACCTACCTTTTGAGTCGCAAGCGTCGACTTATATCATTGCACATTATGGCACTTTATTTCAAAACCATCGTTTGGACTTGTAATATATTTATGTTTCCGCAAACTTTGTAAACTTTGGGACCTATGTTGTAACTCTGAGCGCTTTTGTTAAATATCAAACGATGTGTTTTCAAAGCGACACTTTAGGTCGTTCAATATAACTGTGATTGTGGTGCTATGGCGATCAATCCCAGAATTCCATTCATTGCAAAGCAGTAAATTGGGGTGTGACATACGTCGTATAAATTTATATATATCATCATCAAAACTTTGAGAGACCGTAAAATATAAATAACGTTTTTACGTGATATTTGTATTAATAATCTCTCCCTTTTTGATTATCGCAAAATATAAACTCATATTTGGTAAAAATATAAATATGCAAGTTTTTAGTTGTGATATTACTCATTTCTCCCCCTTTTTGCCAAAACAAAAAGTGTAGAGTGGCGTGGCGGAAGCGTACTAGCTATGCAAATCCTCCTCCTCGGTGTGTACTTCCCTTTGTTTGGGGCACCAAGGAATCGAGCTATGGATTCATGCTACAAAACAAAGTTAGTGTATAAGCGCAAATATGATGATCACCACAACATCAAAACTACAATATTGAAACAACCATAAACAACCAAAAGCACAACCGCAAACATGTCAAGCAATAAACGAGATCACGACAAGACATGAGAACACACAAACTAAGTAACCTCATTCCATTATCAAAGAAACAATGTAAAATTTGAAACTTAGGTCAACAAGTCCTAAAAATTGACAAATAAACTAAGAAAAAAAAATACTTCTAGTAGATGTTATGGCTTGACGATAAACCGAAACTTAGTTTGGTGGGTTCGTTGGTGGCGCGGGTGGAGATTCGAAATGGTGTTCGATGTATGCAAACATCAAATTGACCCTTTTTTGAAGCATGTAAATGTTTTCACGGTTGCAGTGACAACACATGCAACGAATGTCATGTAGTTGTATTTGGTACTCATAGGGTGAGAGGTCAAATGGACCTCTTCATGATGGTGGATGTCGTGGGTTCAACCATTTGGAGAATCCCGGTGGGTAGTATTAAGTGTTGTTGAATGTGGGTAGAAGATCTCTACCTATGATGAGTAATGGGGATGGTTGTGGTGGAGGGTGTGATGGCCTAGGTGGAACATCATTTTTGGTATCAAGATATGGATTTGGAGGTTGAGAAGTATGTGTGCGATGTGTTCTAATAGGTCTATATATTTTAAATCAAGTTTTACTATTTATATTTTTCCGAACTAACCTATAGACTAACAGTAACGGGAGGTGTACCCGATCAATATAGCTAGTGGGGTAAGTACGAGTCATTCGTCAGGAGTGAATTTCTTAAATACTAATTCTAAAGGTATTCTACTAACTAATTTAACTAAATAACCTAAACTAACACAAATAGAGGGTTTTAGCCTGAGAGACTAGCACAAGTTTTGGATTACTACTTAACTATTAAAAGCAAATAACAAAACAAAGTAAATAAATGGTAAAGTGGAGTCGAATGGTTAAAGAACGTGCTAACCAAGTTTATCCAATTAAGTATTAGTGATATGTCTTACTAGTTCAATAATTACTAATTAGGTACTGTCCCTCATTGGTGATTTTGTAATGTAAACAAGGTGGGTCTTCTCCCTTAATCCTAGGCTATGACGAAGGTAATGCTGTCACAATGAACGAACCCCGCATAATGTCCTTCAACTATTATTTATAATCTATCTAAGTGACATAAATGTAACCTAAACTTCTACGAGTTTTACTAACTTATTTAACTCAATCTTGTAATTATCTACCTAGCAGTATTACACATACTAACCACAATAAGAGAACCTACTTAGGGAATCTTCCCGACCTGTAATCCTAATCTAGGACCAATACCATTGGTTTTCCGACATTCAATTATTATGATTCAGATCTAAGGTTAATAATTCAATAACCACTAATGCCGTTAGTTAAGTTACAAAATTTTATGCTATAACCCTAGATCTAGTCCCTAGATAACCAAGATCAAGTAAATAAATGAGCATCGACGATAAAAATAAAAAAATATCCAACAAGGTAAACTAGTAATCGAAGTAAAACATATCAAAAACAGTTAATTGTTTTAAACTTGGCTAACACTTAAAGGTGTTAGCCCATAATCTCAGTAACAAACTTCATAAACATAATCACAACGTGTAAAGTATAAAACATAGTAAATACGATATGCTAACTGAATGATTAAGTAATGTAACAATGATTAAAGATGTTCTTCAAGGATGATGTGGTATGTAATATGGGTCTTCTACCGTTTGGGGGTGTTTTCGGACACCTGGGAATGACTCGGAGGTTCCCCAATGATTCCCTAAGTTTTTTATGGGTCTTCTATTTATAGTTTCTCGTATCTAGGTCGATACGACGTGTTAGGAGGGTCAAATACGCCGTATTCAATAGGTAAAAGTAGCCTCCAAGTATGAATATGCTCTGATATGCCATATTTAAAGTCCCTAATATGGTGTATGACCAATATGACATATTCATAAATTCCAATACGCCATATTGACCTCTTGAACAAGTAGATCTCTTTCTTCTCTTCGCGTGGCCGCTTGAAACAACTAAAACAGAGTCCGGATAAAGAAATTATGGTCAAAATACTAAAGCATCTCCGAGCGTCAACATGTAATCTTGATTTATTCATTAAGTTTCTATTCTTCACTTGATCTCTCGGCTAAGGCTCGTATACGGCGTATTCTCAGTATTGGAAATGTTGTATTCCATGTAATTCCGTCATGAGCCTTGAAATAGTTAGGGCTCTTATACGACGTATCTTTATAATCTATACGCCGTATTATTCAAATATCTCGTGTTCTTTAAATCGACCAAGTTTCATATACGACGTATTCCTAAATATGGATACGCCATATTCTTCAAAGTCACGCAAGATCATGAACTCTTTAAGTGAATGCATACGGTGTATCTATTTAGCATCAATACGTCGTATTGAATGTCTGATCAATAGACTTTCTTCAGTATCTTCGTTTTTGCTCCAAAACACGTTTTTTTCCGTAACTTTCTCTAATTGTTACAATATTACTCAGATTTATAAAAGTAACCGGTTAAGTATCAAATCTCGTATAAATTAACATAAAAGAAGCAATGTAAATGAGATAAATGATGCGTATAATTACTCATGTCATCAAATATCCCCCCATTTGAAATTTACTTGTTCTTAAGTAGACTCTCGATTTTTAGTTATGAAAAATATCTTCTAGAACCTAGAAAATATGAATTAAAATTTTTAACCTACTTCAAATCAATATCAAAACCGAGCACCTCATGAAAAGGGGAAAAGAAATATCACGCTATCTCTCGCTGTTTATGTGTTATAATTTCTGATCACTCAAGGGCTCAGTCATGGTGTAACTACTATCATAGGTTGACCAAATTTCAAGTCTCCACCACTAGAGTCTATAGATATTAATTATTCTAGAAGTAAAAAATGAGGGTTGACACATAATGATAGGCTTACAGTTTAAGTCATTCTTGAAGAGTTGTCTCCACCAACAACATTATTCCAGAAAAAGCGACAAAACCACAAGTGCATGCCCAAATCCATGGACGAGACCCCTATGATTGCTCAAATCCTTAACTCGAATACGTAAAGGCTAGAATGACTAAGGGTAGGATATAGGCATGGAAAATGTTTATAGGTTGGGCACATGACACGAACAAAACAAATAGATCCTAAGTCCGCACTCTCCCCTCTTAGTAGCCACTTGATTCCATAAAGTATAGTTCAAGAATTGATCCAGAGCCTTCAAATGAGAGGTGTACCAAATTAATGCAAAATGTTGTAGTGTAGTGCCCTCTTAAATCCAAATAAACAGTAGTACTAGGGCAAAAAGTATGCATTAACTCGACTTTCAACATATATAATCATCGAGTTAGTATGTGTAAACTGTAGCGCGATGCCTCAAAATCCATTGATAACTTAATACTTTGGCATATAATACATACTAACTTGGCCTTTAATCACATCATAACGAACAACCCAATTATGTGTTATTGTGCACTATATATCTATGTTTTTCCTTTTTTTAATACATTAACACATAATTCAATACATAACTTGATGATATAATACTCATTTGTATTTCCCCCTACTTGAGATGTACAATGTCCCCAATGTACAAATTAAAACTTCATTATAAAGGAAAATTAGAAATGAGACATGCTTATAAGAGCTACGCGTTAAAACTGATATCCGCTAATAGGGGTGTTATTCGGGTTGACCCGGTCGGGTTCGGGTCAACTCGGGCCGGGTCAAATCGGGTCAAGTCTTAAAAAAACATACCCAAACCCGACCTTATTTAGAACTCGGGTCAACTCGGGTCGGGTCAATTCGGGTTCGGGTCAACTCGGGTCGGGTCAACTCGGGTCGGGTCAACTCGTGTTCGAGGTCAACCCGAGTATTTTACATTGTAAAAGTGTTGTTGAGCCGGGTTAGTCGGGTTCGAGTCGGGTCAAGGCTAAAAAACATAACCGAACCCGACTTTGTTTAGAACTCGGGTCAATTCGGGTTGACCCGAATATATTTTTGAACCCAATTAACCCGACCCGAATTGACTCAGGTCGGGGTCGGGTCAGCCCGAATGACACCCCTATCCGCTAATATGTAGTATAATGAATCATTGCCGCTTAATTTCTTCAATCATTGTACTTTGGCGATTACAATCTTAACAACATAAATGTGATTTATAACATCATCGACTATCACTAAATAAAGAATACTAGCTATTTTTTTTAATTAAGCAAGCAAGCTTTAAAAATAAACGGATGTATCCCCCTACTTAAGATCTGCATATGTCAAAATGTGACATTCTTCAAACTAATAATACTCTTTTCATGACCCTTGAATTTCTACCCATAGAACCAAGATTAACTAACAACTCCACGAGTTCCAGACTTAAAGATCTGCACGGTTGGCTAGGTGAATAGGTGTAACAAAACATCTATAGTAATTACAAGTTAACTGAAATTAATTTCTCCAGAATAGTCTATACAGATTTTTGGTCCTTTCGATCATTCTGAATAACTAAAATCGGATAACAGGGTGTAAACAAAAAGAAAAGATTGGCTCATTAAGTTGTTCTAGGGGTATCTTGCACTAAATGTGAGTGCAACAAAAGGATTTTTACTTTTTACTAGGGTGATTGACTAAATGATGTGAAAAGTCAACATACGAAACAATTATGACACGACACGGGCTATTTGGGTTAATTCCTAAAATTTTCTTTTGCCCTTAGACTCATAGCTTCCATATTCTTTGATTGCTTATTTCTTGGTTCCTTTTTTCACACTCCATTTAATCGTTCAAGGAAAGGAATCGGTAGGCGATACAGTTCAACTACCGGTTTTGGCTTGGGTAACTCTTGTACATTAGGTGTCCAAAACCGTTTAAGTAATTCTAAGTCTTCTAGATTTAATGTCCTAACTTCTTCCTTCATATCCTTCAAGGGAAGGTCATCCATTATTTCCATATCATCAAAGGACTCCACATTATGCTAAGCAATCTCATCATGTTGTGGTTGTAAATAAGGTGAGGGTAGAGTATCTAAATCATGTAAATCCTCATATACTATTGCATCAAACCGTTCATCATTAAATTTATCATACTTAATAGCATCAAATCTTTCAAAATCAAAATTAGAATACTATTCATGCTCATTATTTGGACAGTTTAATTTGATAGCAGGAAACTCTTCATCATAAAAATCTGGGTTAATTCTATGAATTGGCTATGAACTTTCAAAAAAATTCAGTTGTTGGTAACGAACTTTGTAAAATACTATTATTGATAAGGATTTAAAACGTATACTTTTAAAGGGTCATTTAAGCCCTTAATCGCCCACTTTATATATCATTCTTGCTTAATTTCATTCCTTTTCACTTTTAGGTCTCTTGGAAGCAAAATCTTTGGAATGATGTATTTTGGACGAAAAGGGTGAATATATGAAGAAAAATGGCTAAGTCAAGATCAAGACACTCAAGTGCTGGAATTACACCGGCGTCCCAAGCGAGGCGGCCGCCGTCTCTCACGTAATTAAATTTGTGACGACTCAAGTAGCGATTTTGCTAATTTGCGCTGACGGCGTCGGGCTTTGAAGTGTAAGGCGTCACAAACACTTTTCTTCTCGGGCGGCCTAGATCCGATTCGAGACGGCGTCACTCAAGGCGGCGCCATCCCAATGATGACTTGGCCAAGACGAAACCCTAATGACGGTGATCTGACGGCGTCCCAACTATAAGGTGACGCCGTCGCGAATGTAAAATTATATATAGAAATCAAATTTTCATAATTTTGAGAGGTAGACTTGTGGAGTAAAAACCTAAAACGATGTTGGTCCGGTTTGGATAGTATCTTAGGGTTCTCATACCATATTTTACATCAAGATAAGTAATTTACTTCATTGATTTCATTATGTCTTCGATTGTATGTGTGTATGCTTGCATGTTTAACATGTCCGGCTAAATTTCGTGTGTGTTTGCTTAGATCTATGAAACCTAGTTATTAATTATTGATTGTTTGTCTCTTATCTTAATTGTAATTGGCTTAGGATTGCCCTAGGTTATCGTTGTGTTTTTAATGCTTGAGTAATCTTTGTGAACCTTAGTTTATACTCACATAGCGGAATTGTAGACTAAACATCCAAAGATAACGTTAGAGTTAGTTTATAAATCTTAGAGATTTCGTGACAATTCAACCACCAATAAAAGATAACTAGGGACTAATAGTATCTCGGTAGACACATTTTTAATCATCATACGAGCACACATCAATAGACATAGACTACCCCTTAGTTTAGATAATTAGATAGTAGAAGTAATCGGTAGAAGTACCAACCCCCAAATCCAAACCTCGAGATTTTACCCTTAGCTTTCTAAAAAATATAAAAAAGATAAAAAACAATCTTCCTCAACCTCAAACCTTAGTGTAGTACATCTCTCACTAGCATTCCTATTCCCCTAGAGAACGATATCAATACCCGAGGCTTACCCAATACTACACTACAAGTATTAGGTTCACTGCCTAGCGTGTTGAAAAACTTGCTCGACAAAAGGAAGTTCCTTTGACCCCGAACGCGTTATCGCGCATCAACTTTTGGCGCTGCTTTCGGAATAGAATAGCTAGTTAGATTTTATCTCGTTTAGGTTCCTTGCTTGATTCCTATCAAGTAAGATTTTTCTCATTTTAGCTTCCTTGTAGTCTATCCCCTTCTTTGTGTTTGTGTTAGTAAAACCCTTTTCATTTGTCGCTATGGCAAGTGAAGTTGCATTGAATCATTAAAAATGAGAAACAATTGAATTTCACAGATTGGATTGCTTTTTATTGTTCTAATGAATTTGTGAGTGATCTTAGAGATATCCAAAAGGAGACGGGTGTAAGCTTAGATGGATTTGATAAATTTTGTGCTTGTGTGGCTTCTATTCAACAATCATTGTTAGGAACAACTCTTTTTAGTGAGACCCTCTAAATTTTTTTTGAGAAAAGCCTCCTAAGCATAAACCATCAGTTGTTGTCTACATCACAACTTGAGGAAATAGATAAGGAGGAGTTATCCAACCTTAGGCACCATGAATAAAAAGACCTAGATCTTAAGAACATGGAACCGAAATCCGAACAAGATTGTGAGATGGTTATAGTTGAACTACCTAGTTGCATGCATGGGATAGATTTCACCAAAACATATGACACGCGTAAGGAATCCTTTAGGAAAATAGAACATAGTAGTCAAGTTTTTGAGATTAATTCTTATGAATCGGACCAAGAATTTAAAATGGCTAAAGAAGAATTTGAGATGCTTAGGAGTGTATTTGAGTTAGATCATACTAAAACACATGATGAACATATAGGAGATCTAGATATAATGGAGAATGAGGTGGAAACTCCAAGCCCACAGGCCCTACCATCACTTGAGGAACACACACCACCTATAACTTACCCGGAAGAAGTAGAAGAGACTATAGGAACCCCGATTGATAGAGAACCTTTGGACCAAACACCACTTGAGAATGTAGGTTTAGATGCTTGTTGTCATGACCTCTCTCTTAGTCCTAGGGAAGTTCATAATTTTGATGAACCGGAGCCTCAACCAAAAACCTTACCCAACTTTCCGTCTTTAGATGTGAATCTAGGAATTGAATTAGGCCCCAATCCACCCATCAAAATAAATAGTCCAGGTAGTTGCTTGATAAAGGTAGTAGACTCTAGCCATGTAGAGTGGAAGCTAATATATGAGTAACCCATGACCTTACAGACTTACATCACCCATTCATGGTTGATAACAAGAAACATTATGGGTTTAAACCGGGTTTATTAGGTCAAGATGGATCCTTAACTAAGAATCTTTTGAAGTTGATAGAAGATGATCTATTTTTAGGAGAGAGATTTGATTCACCCGCTACACCAATAGAATTATGTAAGGTTATAATGAATGGAGCACACCCCTTTGAGCATATAAATCACCCATCACCCTCTCCTCACGTAGCATTTCCACCCTAAGGGTGTATATCGCTACTATCACCCGCACTTAAGCTTAAGTGTAGGAAAAACTTCCATTTTATCCGTTAAATAAGGGTAGAGTCAAGCTCGTGACTCGAACAAAAACAAGCGCTTCTTGGGAGGCAATCCATGTGTATTTGTTTTTCATTTCTAATTGTGTGTTTATATATCTTTTTCATTATTGTTTATTCTCATATTAGACTTTGTGAAAATGCTTTATTTTGTTTTTAACGTCATCTTAATTACATATAAAGGTATTTTACAAAAAGATAAGTGTAGGGAAGATCAAATATGTTTTTAAAAACATGAACATAAGAACTACAATTAGTGAAATTGATATATATGTGTGTTTGTTAGAGTCAAATGCTTGTATCGAGTCATAAAGGATGTTTTGCAGGAATTTTTCCAGATTTTAAAGGTGTATTTTTTCCTGAATTTTTCTAGAAAAACGCAGCAGACCAGTTTCTGTCAGGATAAATTGAAGGAGTCAGGATCATAACCTGACGACGTCAGGAGGAGGAGAAACAACTTATTACTTTCTCTCGTTTTCTGTGCTAATTATAAATTTTTGGAAATTCTCAGGTCTTATATTTTCAGAAAATCTGCAAACATCCATTCCACAAGCAATATATCCTAGTGTAGTTGAGTCATATATAGTTTTACTGCCGATTTTACGCAAATGTTTCATCTATTTTCTTAAAGTGTGCATGTTTTATTTATCAATAAGAAGAAACATAATATTGGATGGAGCTTATCACGCATACATTCTTCTTGGAAAGAATTTAACCACTACTTCACACGGATCCTACCGAGCTAATCAGGGGAGTACTAGTTTCTTTCTCTTTTAATTACCTTCCGTTATCATAACTTTGATACTTTCGGGGAACATTGGGGACAATGTTCAGTTTAAGTGTAGGGAGGGAGAATAAAACGGGAACTTTGAAACTATGCTTATCCTTGATCATTTGTCTTGTCCTATTTCATTTGTGTAATAAACCATGAGAAATATTTGTTAGGGCAATTTTAGCGCCAAATTTAAAATTTTTCATGACACGTACGGGTGGGACTTTAGTCTTAATAAAGCGTCTCATGGATAGGAGTTATATGACTAGCACAAAAACCCTTTACCACTCAAATTCCACCCCAAAATGTGAGGTTCGCCCCTAGATCTATAAGAATTAAAGCATTCACCTTTAATGCTTCGAGAGTGTACCGGTAGTATAATAAATTCTAGAACTTGTTTTGTGATGCATTCCGAGATCGCTAGTGAGACTACACTTGTGTAGTTAGGAATAACTAAATGATAAGAAGCATTAGGATAACCCTTGTTTGATACTCGTATTATAATTACTTCTTCCACATCGGTTGAGTAATTTCCCCACACCCTTGCGATGTACTCATCTTTAGTACACGATACCCCCAGTTAACCCCTCAGAGCCTATCTTTTCACGGTTCTCATGATGTTTCGGTTTTCCAGAATATCAATGAACATCATTGTTTACAATCCACCTCTAAATGTACACCAAAATCGCCTTAGCCTACCTTGTATGCACTCATCTTTAGTGCATTATTGTTTTCATACTAAACCCTTAGTTCAATTATATAGTTACTTGCATGGTTGCGAAGTCGAGTCATATCTTTTGTACACAGTTTTGGGATGATTGGGACTCATGGGCAAAGTTAAATTTTATGGAGTGACGGGAAAGAACGTTAAATTCAAATTACCTTTATTTACGTAATAATGTACTCCAAGTGTTTTGATATTTTCAATTCGGGGCAAATTAGTGTTAGAGTAATAAAAACTCAAGTGTATGGATGCTCCTATAAATCCCTTATATTTTGATGTTATCGTAGAGGATGGTAGAGTAAAAGTGTATGCCAAAAAAAAAAGAGTGTCAAAAAAAAAAAAAATGAAAAAAACATACGGGCTACCATCCTACATCTATTTTTATATTTATGTATGTTTGTTTCAAAGTTATCTAGAGTTTAGTGAGTCGAGTCTTGGCTTAGCAACGCCATTATTTTCATGCTTGTAACATAAGATTTTTGACTTGCCACCACTAAATCGCCTATCCAACCAAACCCTTTGTTTTCCTAACCGTAAGCCTAATGTTACAACCCTTTAAAAGACCTCTTAGATAGTTGTTCCTAGGTGCTTACGCCAAAGCGGTGGAGATTTGATCTAGTCTCAAGCCAATGTTAATCTATGTACTATGACCGGTTAATGAGTGTTTATCTTCCATTTCCATTTACTATATTTCATATACACATGAGAGATGAGAGAATCCAAACACCACTTGTGAGGTGCTAGTATATAATTTCCATGCTTGTTATGACTATTGTGGTGCTTTTACTTGTTGTGAATTATGTTAAACCAATGCTTTATGCCCCCTAACTTATAAATTGATTGGCCAAAAGCACGTTTGCTTGAGGACAAGCAAATACCAAGTGTAGGGATATTTGACAAGGATTTAAAACGTACACTTTTAAGGGGTCATTTAACCCTTAATTGCCCACTTTATATCCGTTCTTCGCTTAATTTCGTTCCTTTTCACTTTTAGGTCTCTTGGAAGCAAAATGTTGGAATGATGCATTTTGGTCGAAAAGGGTGAATATATGAAGAAAATGGCTAAGTCAAGATCAAGACACTCAAGTCATTGGAATTACACTAACGGCGTCCCAAACAGAGGCGATGCCGTCCTCTCTCGTAATTAAATTTGTGACGACTCGATGCGATTTTGAAAATTTACACCGACGTCGAGCTTTGAAGAGTAAGGTGTCACGAAGACTTTTCTTCTCGGACGGCCTAGATCCAGATATAGACGACGTCATCATCAAGACTGATGGCGTCACAACCACAATGTGACGCCGTCCCAATGATGACGAAACCATAATGACGGCGATCTGACGGCGTCCCAACTATAAGGTTACGCCGTCGCGAATGTAAAATTATATATAGAAATTGAATTTTTAGAATTTTGAGGTAGACTTGTGGAGTAAAAACCTAAAACGATTTTGGTCCGGTTTGGACAATATCTTAGGGTTCTCATATCCTATTTTACATCAAGATAAGTAATTTACTTCATTGATTTCATTATGTCTTCGATTGTATGTGTGTATGCTTGCATGTTTAACATGTCCGGCTAAATTTCGTGTGTGTTTGCTTAGATCTATGAAACCTAGTTATTAATTATTGATTGGTTGTCTTTTATCTTAATTTTAATTGGCTTTGGATTGCACTAGGCTATCGTTGTGTTTTTAATGCTTGAGTAATCTTTGTGAACCTTATTTTATACTCACTTATCGGAGTTGTAGACTAAACATCCAAAGATAACCTTAGAGTTAGTTTATGAATCCTAGAGATTTCGTAGGCAATAACCTTAAGGTAGTCTCAAAGAGTTAGGGATAAAAGCATACCCTACGACCTTAGAAAATACAACGCGTTAAGAATAAGGACGTGACAATTCAACCATCAATAAAACATAACTAGGGAGTAATAGTATCTAGGTAGACACATTTTTAATCATCATACGAGCACACATCAATAGACATAGACTACCCCTTAGTTTAGATAATTAGATAGTAGAATTAATCGGTAGAAGTACCAATCCCCAAATCCAAACCCGAGATTTTACCCTTAGCTTTCTAAAAATATAAAAAGATAAAAATAATCTTCCTCAACCTCAAACCTTAGCGTAGTACTATTCCCCTAGAGAACGATATCAATACCCGAGGCTAGCAGGTTCCTAGGGTGTTGAAAACTTGCTCTAGGAAGAACGCGTTATATCAACTATCACCTATGAAACTTGTAAATTCGTTCAAATATTACTCATATTGTCAAGTAATTAGGATTTGTTTACATAAATCGTCCCTGTGGCTCTAAAAAATTACACCAGTCGTCCTTGATTCTAAACAATCACGATAAGAGATACTTCTTGAACAATGAGCACAAATAAAAATCGCTTACAAGCTCGAATTATTGAAGATATCCAAGAAATATAAGACATAATTCTATTTATTGCTTTCAAGTGAGCTCAAGTAGTTTGTGTGCCTTTGAACTTACATTCTTTGAAGTATGGAAAGAACCCCGATGCCATCCATTGTCGACAACACTAATAACATATGTGAAAGAAAACAAAAGGTCATTAGAAGATGAAACTAGAATGACGTTTTCTTGCCACCTAAATTCTGAGGAAAATATTTATAGTTTCCTTTTCAAATGTCTTTTGTTAGAAGGTGTCCACCGCTCGGTTTCGACTTAGGCAAGAAGATACATGACTTGTTTATTACAAAGCGAGTAGAGATATATGCAAACAAACCTAAGATGGTAGGGTAAGTATGCCATCACCAATCAACATACACATGCCAAGTATTGCTATGAAAAATAATACCCTCACGAAATTAAACTCCTCTCGATAAACATTCCAAGCTTACTTTGCTTTCTAAAGCCTTGATGCATGTTATTATGTGAAAGGATTGATTGTGAATTGATAGTTTCAAGTAATACCTTCAATGTTCAAATGCTGCACAAGAATGAATATAGAGCAAATGTACCACACAGCAAACACATCATTCATAAGTCAAAATTTCGCACCAACAACTTAAATTCTTGAACATTCATTTGAAGCAATTTAAGATAGGAACTATAGAGTATCCACACATAGTAAAAAGAAAAGATCACAAATTAAACGATTTCAAAAGCGCCTCATTCAGTTTGTAGCTCTACAATGATCTGTAATTGTATATCGAATTCTTGGTAGTGTGCTTTTATTTCATTATGTGGAACACTTGAATTGGAAGCAAGTTTGCGAATAGGGAACTCAATTACACCTATTCAATACCAAATGACATTTTGTAAATCTTGGAGCTCATGACTACCAACTTCTTTTTGCATTGCTCGAGTGTCCAACAAAAAACATTATCGCCTAGTTTTCTTATATTACGGTTAGCCATTAGATCGGTTATCATCTAGGTTGAGAAAGCTTTAAGCATCGTAAATTACTAAATTTAAATAAATTTAGTATTTCATCATTACCATCATTACGTATTAAACTAACTTTAGCATATGGAAGAGAAGGAAAAAAGATCAAGCGCTCTTGTTCAGAACAAGGACAACCTTTAGGCATTGTACTCGACTTCCACTTTTTATTTTTTTATGCAGATCTGAGATACTTCAGATTATGGATATTTAAAGAGAACAAGTGCCAATGATTGTTTTCTGACACTCATCAAGTTCGAGCATGCATGCTATTCCTGCCAAACTTCCTATATGTAAAATCAATTATAATCTTTCATTGTGGCTTGTGTACGTATATTAACTAACTCATCGCATATGTCTTTGATTGTGCATAGATATAATCCAACGTATTATATGATTCCTTACATGTTATTCCAACACCAAACTTGAGTCTCAGACTTGCTGATGGCCCTAGACAAATGCTAGTGTCACGAACTCTAGTTGAAGCTTGTTTCTTGCCTAGTGATAACATATTTATCTGTATTTGGTCTGTACATAGCAGATATGGTCTTAGGAGTAGCTTGGTTGGAAAATTTAAGCAAGTACAACAAAGGACTTTTTATGTAAATTTTTTATAGCTACAGGGACAATTTATGTAAATAAATCTTGATTAGTTTAATTTTATGGCCACAAGGACGACTGGTGTAAATTTTTAGAGCCAC
>CM040243.1:228204218-228234359 GCA_022545495.1 Chrysanthemum lavandulifolium | reverse complement strand
TCTCTTTTTTAAAAATTTTGGGGTTTTTCTCTGGGCCCCTCCCAAATTCATGTTTTCTAAAAGTGGTTTTCAAAAAATGGGGAAAAGTTTGGTTTATTTTGTAAAACCCCCAATTTTTTTAAAAAAATTTAAATGTCCGTTCTTTTCCTAAATCCCCCAAATTAAAAATTTTATGATGCCTCACATTCTTGGTACTTTCAAATTCCTAATATTCGGAACAACATTAGGGAAAGTTTATATTTTAAATTTTTTTGTTTTTGGGTTTAACTAAAGTTTGTTTTTCCATGTTTCGAGCTCTTCCCAATTGTGTTTTTTTTTTTCCTCAAAAATTTGGGGAAAACCTTCGTTAAGGTGTAGCTTCACAAACAAATCCTAAAATTTCTTTGGGGGAATTTAGAAAAATGGGGAAAGGTTAATTTGTTTCCTTATTTCATTTTTTTAAAAGTTACCCAAATAAAGTTACCCCGTTTTGTCAAAAAGGACCCGTGTGGGGCCACAACCTTTAAAAAGGAAAACTTCTTCTTTTGGTTTTAAACCTTTCATTTTAAGGTTTTGTAAAAGCAAGTACTCCCAGAATTTTCAAAATAACCGTTTTCCTTGTTGGGGGGTTTTAATTCAAATTTTTCCTTTTTCTTGGACTTCCCAAATTAAAGGATTTTATTTCAAGTTCAAAAAAACATTTTTAGCCATTTTTGGGGAAAAAATTTGGGGAAAGAAATTGTTTCAAAATCAAATTCTTGGCTTCCAATAACGATACAAACGTTATTCAAAAGACGTGGCGGGTAATTTTAATTTTAAAGAAACTTCTTTTGGGATTTCCAAAAATCCATTCAGTTTGAAAAACTCCCGGGTAGACAAACCTTTATTTTTTTAAAGGTTTATTAACTTTGTCACCAAAAACCAATGTAATCTTAATAACAGAATCTATATTTCACTCCATAATTAAAATGGCCTTTTTATTTATTTAAAATTAAAACCTTTAACACATGTGGGGAGATTTACAAAACCATTCCTAAAGGTTAAAAGATTTTCAACAAACCCTTTAAATTTTAAACCTGTTTTTAATGGAACTGGTTGTAGGATTTTATAAGGTACAATTAGGAAAACCCTTGTGCGATCGGGGGATTACCCAAAATCAAAATGTTAACTTAAAGTTTGGTTATTTAAAAGGGAAATGGAAATCAAAAAAGGGTTAAGTCAAAAGAAATGAAAAGGGTAAAAAAATGCCCTGTTTTCCTTAAAGGTGAAACCAATTAATCTTTGGGACAGTGAAGTATTAAAAATTAAAATCGCATGGCCCAAAGGGCCATACAAACCTTTTAGCCCTCAAGTTTTTCAACAGTTGTTAATTTAGGGAACCCCAGAAATTACGTCCTAGATTTAGGGAGTCTTAGCTCCCGGGAAAACCGATATTAAGAATGAGATTCCAAAAAGATTTTAGGGACAGAATTTCAAGTTGAAAAAATAAGCTCGGTTTCAATAGTTTACGGTTTCAATTCAAACTTTGGGTTCCATTGACCCTATTGAATAAAATCTGCCGGGGCAACATAAAACCCGTAAGTTTCACTTGTAATCCCGGGGAACCTTGGCTAGGGGTTTCTGGATCCGGGTATGGACCCCCAAAATTTTTCTTTTCGGACCACTTTTATGATCAGAGGGCCAAGAATTAAGTTTTTTACACTATTTCACTTGGTTCAAAATTTAAGGCCGGCTTATTCTAACCGTTTAAATTTTCTTTAGGAATTAGGGTATCGTAATTCTTCCATGTAGAAATCTCCTTAACATTCAAAAGCAACACACTGAATTTTTCACAAATCTAATCTACAAAGTTAAAGCTTAAAGAACTTCATCGAAAAGGGTGGGATTTGAAAATACGTAACTGGGAAACGGTGGGGGGTGGGAAAAAAATTTTTCACACAAAGAACAATGATCAAAAAAAAGTTTAAATCGCAAAAAGTGGAAAATTCTTCCTGGGGAGTTGGAATAAGGAATTCTTCCCAAGAAAAAATTCAAAGGGGTTAATTAACAACCCACGTCAAAAACCTTAAATTTTGGAATCACCCTTAAAACTAAAATTTATAATTAAATTGTAATGTTAGTTTGTTTGGCCTTTAGTTTGAAACCAAAGCGGTGTAACCCATACCTACCTTATCCATTAAGGAAAGGATAAACAGGGTTTGTTCGCTTTCCTCCAAAAACTATTCCCATTTGAAGGTTGGGTTTTTACCCATTCCCCCAAAAGAATTCGGGGTGGTTTTTACTTTCAACCCTTCCTTTTCTAAACTTGGTTTGTAAAACATCCTAAACATAATCATTATAATAAATATGTTAGTTTTTGCCTAGAAAATTTCTTCCTTCCTTCCTCCTATTCCAAAGAAAATGAACCCTTTTGTTCTAGTTTCCTCCTAATAATATTTACCCCATTTGAAAATTTTGTTCATTTTATTTCTTTCATTTTCTTTTGCAACCCTTTTTTCTTTGGTTTTTACTATCTTCCTTTTCTAAAAAACTTTTTTGTAACCATTGACCTTTCCGTTCCTTTAAATGAGGACTTCTCTGAGCTTTTTGCCTTTAAACAAAATTTTTTTCTCTTTTTTTCCAGACCTCGGGGCTTTGTAAAGCCAAATTTAGGGAAATGAGTTATGGTAATTAACAATCTTTATTCTTAATGGGTCACCTTGGGTTCCCTTTTTGGGCCCTTCAAATTCGACATATTCCTAAAAAGAAAATCTTGAATGAATAAAATGATTAAAGCTCAAAAGAATTAGAATCTTCCTCATATTTTGTTTTCAATTTTAAAATTCTTTTTTTTTTAACTTTTGGATTTTTGGTTGTTCAAGACTTAAATTTCTTTAGGTTTAATAAAATTTTAAATTCCTTTTTGGTGGCATTTTATCCTTTTCCTCACTATTTTGAAAGATTTTTCTTTTGGCTTGGTAAAGAGTATAAGATTTTTCTTCAGGATTTTACATCTTTTTTCTTGAAAATTTCAAAATTTTAAAACCAAAATAATATTTTTTGTTTACTGTTTCTTTTTCCAAAAAAAACTAATTTCTAGGGAGGGTTTTTAATTGCCCTTTTAAATTTTAAAATCTTTAGAAAAGTTTTTAAAAAAATTTCTTTAAATTTTGAAATTTCTTTGCCTTGGGAAAACTAGAAGGGGTTTATTTTCGATTTTAATTTTTTTGTTTAATTTACTTAAATTTTAAGGATAAATATTTGAAAAATAAGTAAATAATAAAAAAAAAAATAAAGGTAAAAGTAGGAAAAATGTTTATATTTCCTCAAAAATTTCCCCTATGTCCCAGTTATCAATTTAACCTTGTAACTTCCTTAACATTTGGGAAACTTAAAGTAAAATTTTTTTTAAAATAAATGATTCTTGGTGAATCCTTTAAAATATTAAAAAATAAAAAAGAAAAAGTTTGTAAAAAGGGATGAAAAACAACAAGGAATTTTGTTGGTATTTAGAATTTTTGCCTTTTGGGCCATCAACAAAAATAAAGAAACTAAAGGGACAAATTCAATTGGGGGATAATTAAAATTTGTAAAAGAAGGGGAGCAAGAAGAAATCTCACATTTATAACACAAAACACCCATGGAAAATGGATTACCCAAGGATCGCCAAAAAACGGATAAAATCATCAAGCTTTTTGGGTTGAAAAGGGTTAGGGTTTGGGTTATGACCAGGGTAGGACTTTGGGTCATGGGTTAAAAGAAAATTATTAGAAATGGGTAGGGGGTAACATTGGGATGGGTCATATAACACAAAACTTTTCCATGGTCGGGACCCACCAGAAGTGGGAAAAGGAAATTGCAACATTTACAATTGTTGAAAAGATTGGTAATTAGAACTGTTTGAAATTGTTGGTCTAAAGGTATCTGAATTTTGTTTTGGCCCTTTGCCAATTGAATTTGGAGGGGAAAACAAGTAACCGTGGACACATGGTAATTTTTGGGCAAACATGCAATTTTGTTTTAAAAGGGACAAATTTTTAACGGTTAATTGTATGTGACTAAATACCCAAAACAAACATGCTTTGTGTGACTAAATGTTAGAAAAGGCCACACAAATATAAAATTCATGTGGCCATTGGATGATCAATAGTCACACAAAATACATGTTTCTTCACTTGAAACACCATATGGTCACACTTATTAACACTTTTAGCCACTTTATGATTAATTTTATGTGACTAAATACCCAAAACAAACATTCTTTGTGTGACTAAATGTTAGAAAAGGCCACACAAACATAAATTTGATGTGGCCATTGGATGATCAATAGTCACACAAAATACGTTTCTTCACTTTAAACACCATATGGTCAAGTTTGTTGCATTTATTGTCTTTGTTAATGCAAATGTGGGTTTGTGGTGATGGCTTTTATAGTCACATTGATATGCACACACAAACACACACATTAACACTTGTGCAACACCACAATCTACTAAACTTGGATAAATCAAACTAATTATATATATGAAGAACTCTTTAACAACGAGTTCTTGATTGTTAATCTGAATCTTAACAACAAGCAAGAAGAACACAAATATTATATCACTAATAAACTTCTTTTATTAATATTTCTATTAGGTCTAAGTACAAGCATTTCACTATACTTTAGGGTTCCTTTATACACTTAGGAAAACCTAGTATACAAAAGCGTGTAGAAGGATATAGATATCTCTTCCTAAGATATCTCTCTACGCGCACATATCCTTCCTAAACTCTAATAAACTTTTATGTTTTCATAACGAGAACTAACTACGAATACTACCGAGACTTAAGCTGTTATACTACAGTATTATTGTTGTTGAGCTTTTGATTCATGTAACCTCAAAAGGCGATAGCATGCATCATCCTTTCTTTCACCTAACAACTTCTTCTCAAGCATAGTCCTGTCAATCTTGTTTGGAAGTGGATACTCCACTACAGTAAGCATATAAAAATTGAAGTTTCTAATTCCAAACAGTGCACGACAAGTGTGGAAATATCTCCATCGATCACTTGTTCTTGGCAGCCGACTTCCGCATTTCATCATTAGCATCTAATGTCTCAAACATGGTCTTCAAGTTACCCCGAGGACTCTTTCATATTCCTCTTGGTGTCTTGTCACCATGCTTCTCCATCATCGGTGGTACATGGTCTTCAAATCACTCAATAAACCGGGAAAGTTTACATATATAGTGCACGTGTGATTTTCCTTACTATCGGTAAACTACCTTTTCCCATTTTGATGATCGAACCTTTGCAATCTTAGCGAGAAGTCTTTGAACACAGTAGGAATGGAGCCCATGGTAAACTCTTGATGACGGTTCATCAACCTTATCCTTCATGTACTCTTCCACTTCCTTCTTAACCTTTGTCTTATCCTTTTCACTCCCTTTCTTTCGATTGGATTTCTTCCTTGTCATATTTACAACTCGTTGCTTAACCTCGACTTCCTCCTCTTTCTTCTGAGTTTTTGGCTTATCATCAAGTTTTCGACTTGACAACCTTTTCCGTCTCGCAATCTTCTTCTTCTTAGCATCCTTTGGTTGAAGATTGTAACCCTTCCTTTAAGCGTTGAAGCTTCCAACTCGAATCCATTGGAATAAATCTTTTATTTTGGTCCACTACTTTTCAAATTCCTTTTAGATCATTAGCCTTCAATTTCTTAAGCGGCCTAACTTCGGTAGGATTCCTTGACTTTGATGTAGTGGATCATATAATCCCTTTGCTCGACTTTGGTCAAGGTGCGTGCATCCTTTCTCTTTGTCTCGCTCTGAGAAGCCTCTTCTTCTCATTAATCATCTCAACCATTTTCCTTGCATAGTCTTCTCCACCAATATCGGGAAGGATATCTCTGTTTACTAATAATGGCCTTTATAGTATCCCATTCTTCATCGATTGTATAATTTGGCGATTCGAATTTCATCTTTCCTTTTCATTTGGTCTTGATTAATTTTGGTTCCCTCCCGCGATTTTGGCAATCGGCTCATCATTCAATGTTTGTTCTCGACGTTTAGCCTGTGACCTCATCCTCTGCTTGAATCCTAGCAATCTCATTAAGCTAGCTTCCTCTTTTGTGAGTTGCTTTTGGTCTTCAATGGCTCGAAGATTCTTGCACTATTCCTTTGCCTTCCCTATGCACAAACTCCTCACAGTACTACGGATCACTACCGGGATTAATATGTTCGATACTAGTATTAACCCGGCATCAAAGCGAGTATTAAAATCTTCATCAAAAGCGATTTAATTTCACCACCACCGGACTTATCTTTAGTAAAGTTACGGACTTATCCACTCGACCGGAACTTGCGACTTCTTTATCTAGTCTCTTCTTAAAGGATTTCTTCCAATGAAATTCTTAACCAAGATTCATTGCTTCAATCCTTGAGGACTAATTTGAGTTTCTCGAGTTCCTCACCTTCGAGTTTGTAATGTCTATCCCGTCTGTTTGAATTTCCTCTAATTTCTTAACTCTTTGAGAGTAGTCGATGACTTCTTGGTCTTTTCAATTTTTCTCCAACTCATCAACCTTGAAATCGGTTGTGGCACCGGTTGAGTAGATCTTCCATAGATAAATGGCGGGTTCTGCTGTAATAGTGGGTGTTGGAGGTTGTGGTTGAGGAATCTTGGTGGTTCTTCCTCGTGGGTGAAGGTGAAGGTGGTGGGGGTGTTGGTGTCCTCTGTTCAAACTCGGTTTTTACGGTAGCCGATGTAGCGATGGGAGATGGAGCAGATGTAGATGTACATGCAGGGTCAGAGCAACAACGAGGCAACATAAGCAGGACAAAAGTGGCTTGTGCCCCTTAAAACCCCTTTTCATATTACCAAATATCTTTTTAGTGAAAGGGACAACAATGTAAGGATGTTTGCTTCTTTGTTTCAACATTTAAGATCATTTGCAAAATCTTGGGTACATCAAAACTTTTTCTTATTCTTGCCATTAGTAACCATGGCATCAAAAATCATTTTGAAAATTGAAGAGTGCGCGTTGGAGAGGCAGGACGGTAGAAGCAATATTGCTTCAATTGATCCCATCCACCACTTTTAGAGCTCATACAATGTAAAATATGATGCACAAGGTAGCGCCATTGTGGCGTAAAGCGACTCTTCAAAAGTGAATGTTCCATCGAGTTAGATATCCAATATTTTCAATCCTTGAAAGAGGTCATTGTTGGCAACATTGAAATCCACGAGGCATCGACCAATTGAAGCTTGCTTGGTGATTCTCGATGATTGAAACTCTAACGTATCAATAGTTGCATTTAACTCTAGTGTCCATCAACAATAGTTCTAGCGATGGCGATCTGCGGAAGCTGTTTGACTAGGAATCATAGATAGTTGGATTATGAGTAAGGGCATACGATATGACTACCCTTTAGAAAGTCCACTATATGCTCGAAGCACGTGCTTTCAACACGCTTTTGAGAAATCCCACTTGATTGTGCTTGTCTACAAACTTTAATTGTGCCATCTTTTATGTTAATTTAAATCTTTGGTAGTGCGGTACGCAATTAGGGTTTAGTCTTTGTAAGGAGACTTAATCAAAAGAAAAGATTTAAACATTTAAAGATTAGGATAAAGTAATTAAAGGATAAATATGAATTCTAAAAATAAAATTATCCATATAAATACTTGACCACCTAAAATTAGAGTAACGGTACTATTTAAGCAGTAAAAATCGGTTTTAATTTTTGCACTACCGGACTAAAGAATGGTCAAACAGACTTAAAAATAACATCACTAGAATTAACTACATACTATAGCACATCAACTAGCATGACTTCCATACATCTCAATCTGTGAGAATTCTTGCTTTTCAACATAAATCCTTAAACATAAATACTTAAACAAGTACAAAATAATATACCTAATGATTTAACTAATATTAAGTCTTGTATTATAAACATAAATCCTTAAACAAGCACAAAAAATCAAATGTCTTTATGCTTTAAAAGAGTTAAATATGATAAAGGTAGAGTGTGACAATTTGACCATAACATGGTTCACTTGGATTTTCGTATAACAACACCTCCACAATCGGTTCGATAGTAGTCGGTTCGTGATTCGTTACCCAAGTCGGTCGATCCATACGTGGCAATATGTTATCATTGTCTTTGGTGAATAGCGGTACTAAATTCCTCATCGGCCCGTCATACTTATCTTTGTAATTCTTGGGAGGTGTCTTAAACACAATAGACAATTTTTATCTACGATCTTTCATAAAACACTTGTCGTGCTTGTGCGGCTAATATGAACGGATCAACCTTGTGGCCTAAACTATTTAGGTCAACCAATGTATACCAGTAGTATCGCGTTTCACATCACCGACTTTGTGATTAACCGGTCACATTTGAAAAGAGGAATTTGCATGTAACGGTAATCTAGTTCCCATATCTCTTGTAAAACCCCATAATAATATGCTTTTCTTGTGGTTGCAACTTCTTTAGATATGTGCATATCTAATGCCTCAACACTAACCCCAACATTGCTCGGTAAACTTTACCTTCATGATCTTTAAATCGAAAAGTATACCCATTGATGTGATATGCATCGTATTTCACTACGGTGGTAGCGTGGTCCATAGGATATCCACCTTACAATTTACGATACACTTTCTTTGTCTATTTCTAACTCTCTCAACCTGAATTTCATTACAAGTATTTATTAGCTCAAAAGAATAAGTACACCAATTTTCAGATCAAAATGAGCTGAGAAATAAGGTTTAGAAAGGGTATGTTGAGTAACATAAGATTAATTACTTCTTTGCGTAACCACTTGGCAAAATATTTGATGTGCTCATTCTCCATAAATGCTATTCGTTTACCCGGGTTTTGTTTTCAAAACTTGCTTGTGTCGCTTTGAAAAAATGTGTTTGATTATTATATTTGATACATCATTTCGATATGAAATAGACATGTGTTAGTAAGACTTACTCGATATCGATACACTTTCATCGTATTATTTATTACATACAAATGTGCTTTACGAAGAGTTCATGAAACTTCACTTGATTCTTGGCCGACAATGGCTTTCCTTCCTCATTTTCATCTGTTTCATGTTTATCAAGTGGGATACCAACAATTTTCATGGATTTATGATATTAAGCTAAAAAACTCTATTGTTTCTTACGCAATAGTCTCCTCAGCAATGCATCCTTACGGTCTATTTACATTCCGCACATGTCCTTTAATAACCTTCATACATCTTTCCAATGGATACATCCACGAAAGCATATGGGACCGCATAATTTTACCTCCTTAGTTAGGTGCACAGTCAAACATATCATAATATCAAAGAATGATGGAGGAAAGAACTTCTCGAGTAGGCACGGTGTCACTACGAGTTACGCGCATATTATCTAGTTCTTGCAATATTATTTCTTTGCAACATATTGATTTAAAGAAAAGCAAAACTTGATAATAGCATATCGTGTGGGTGGGTGCATGATTGAGCGTATTGCAATTGGCGAAACTCTTGCATTAGCATGTGATAGTCATGCGATTTTAGGCCAATGAGCTTCCTATCCTTTAGGTTGACTAAACTAGAAATTTGAACAATAACCTTGTGATACCACGATGTTGCGTAAAGTTTCACAAAAATATCTTTTCGACATTCGTTAATGTGTAACTTTCTTTGGAGGTAGTGTTGTTTTGTCTTGTTCTTGCAGCAAACAACTCTTGTTTTACCCCTAACTCGGCCCGGATCCAATCGAGCATTCAGGTCCATCTTTCGTCTTTCACGGAACATGTATCAAAGTTCCGGCGAGACTCTCGACAACATTCTTTTCTACATGAATAAAATCAATACAATGTGGAGCAATTATGCCTCAATACCTAATTTTTCGATACCAAATGTTGAATTTCTTCCAATACGCATCGTTTGTCCGTTTACTTGGCTTGAACTACCCTCTACTTACATTATGTTTCTTTTACACTTTTGAATCTTCCCACCTACGCCTCTCGTATCTTCTTGGTTTCTAATGCATTATTGTTTGTTCGTTTTCCTTTTCCCACTTATTTTCAATATCTTGTACCTCGTTGTATATTTGTTCCCCGGTCATTGGATTTGGAGCGGGAGAAATTCTTGTTGTCCATTAAATGCCTTCCTTTGCCTTACGAGCGGATGGTCATATGGTAGATATAAATCTGTGACCAACATAACTTTGCTTGGATGAGGCGAGAAAGTCTAACAGTTTGTATCTTTCCACATACTACACAACCTTTGAATCCATTATGCGGGCAGCCACATAATGTACCAAGTGCGGGGTAATCATTTATTGTCCATAACACAACGGCATGTATATTGAATTTATCTTTTGTGGATGCATCATATGTATCAACCCATGTATCGAATAAGGTTTGCGGATCATCAACAAGCGGTTCTAAAAAATATCGATATCATTTCCGGGTATCCCTATATTAATAAAAGCATGATAAACTTTCTTTTCATACACAACCATGGAGGAAGGTTGTATATAGCGATTAAAGCGGCCATACAACTTTGTGATGCCTATTTCACGAGTTGGCGTCAACCCCATCGGCCGATATTCTAGCCGTAGATTTCTTGGATCTTGACAATTAGGAATTTTTCATCTATGGTACGCCATGCCTTTGAATCTGCGGGTGGCGTAACACCATCGGTTATCCTCGTGTCGCGTGCCATCTTAAATCTTAAAATACTTTCTAGCTTAAATAGTCGTTGCGGTCTTGGTATAATTGGAAAGTACCACATTACCTTTCTTGGAATGTTTTCGTACACTTTATGTGTCTTATTATCCACCGCCATCTTGATATCCCACAAGTTCAACACGCGAGAATCCTTGTCATCCTTCAGTAAAGAAAGCGGTTGTTGATACATACATGTATCTTTGTATCTGATCCCATCAATTTCAAGTTTTTTGGCTTGATAAGATTTTCCACCATTTCTTTACCAAGACGTAGCATCTTCTTTAACAATCCTAGTAATTGATAAAGAACTTATCGAACATCCGTACTTACCCTTCAAGTTGAGTAGTTTAACTATTGCGGACGACTTTGTGAAGTCGGGACATCCTGCGTAAAGAGACTTCTGCGTCTAATAATAATTGTTGAAACTTGACAAGATCATCCTCATCAAAATTATATTTTGTAGCATTAACCATTTCTCATTCTTTGGGGCATCCGTTGGAATATATGAAGCAAAATCCGTGTCGTCAACAAACTCATTTGTAGCGTTAACGGTGTTTGGTACTTATTGATGACTCATCCTTCTCTCCATGTTTAGTCCGGTTTAGGTAGCTTAGATCAAACCCATTCTTTGAATAAATGGAAGCGCACTTTCTCCACTTTATGCTCTATGTGGTTTAAACAATGCATACACGGACTTGGCATTGAAAGATCATTTTATTAACTCGTGGGTGATGTTCCCATCTTTCACAAGTTGTGTCTTGCATAATCAATAAGCGCTACTCCATCAACATAAGATTTGTTGGTCCTATTAGTTCCTATCCAAGACTTGTCCATGTTTATAAATGTGTCCCACTTATCCGAAGACAATGTTTATAAATGTAGTCCCTGCGGGCATGTTAAAAAGCAGGTCCAAGTTATTGAAGATTATAGAAGACAACATCAAAGCGCAATTGATGATCTTAAAAGTTAAAAAGACATTCCAAGTAATGAGGATAGCTCAAAGATTGAATGTGGTATTGAATTATGCTAAGAATTGAATAAAGTCTAATGAAAGAGTTCCTAAAGGGGTGTTTGGGTCAAGAAAAATAAAAATTAACTAGCTAAATTATGGTTCCATGTTCATGTAGTAACGAGTTTAACGAGGTTTCTTAAATTTTTAACCAATTAACTATCTAAATTTAACAAGAAAATGACATAATTTACAAGAGGATATCTCGAAACAAATGTTCAATTAGCTAATAGGCTTAACATGGTTATTTTGTGTTAGAACGATGTGTACAAAGGAACATAACAATACTTACCAGTGGTGGCGGAATTTGGTGGGTCTATATTGGGAGAGTTGTGGTGGTGACAGATTTGTGGTGAGATGAGGCGGAGGTGTGGGGTGATAGGAGGAGGTTATTTTTGCAATTAGTTTGAAATGGCCTTGATGGAAACTTTGGGGAATAAATTTAATTTGTGGGGAATTTTAAATTTGCTTAAATTTTTGAAAAGTTTTCATGTTAGTTTAAAAAGGTTTTTTCTCTTTTGATTTAATGATTTTTTTCATTTAATTAGTTTAAAATGTTTTTATTCATAATAAATAAAATAAAATTGAGAAAAATACAATTTAAAAAAAATATTTTTAAGTATTTAGGACTTTTAAAAATAATTTTATTTTATGTAAATTTCAATATTTGGTATTTTTAGGATTAAGTGCATTTTAGGTTATTTGACTTTTGTTACTTAATTTATTTGCTTATTTAGTTGTTTTTAGTTTTAAAAAAGTAAAGTAACTCCCAATACCGTCTTCCATGGGTTATGGGTCCCAATACCGTCTTCCACGGTGTATGGGGAGGTTGAGGCGTGAACAACCTTACCCCACCTAAGGTGAGGCAGTGCTTCGGTTCTACCAAAGGTAGAAAAGGACCTCGACCTTGCAAGGGGTGAGGATCGAACCCTTGAGAGGTTGCTTCGGTTCTACCAAAGGTAGAAAAGGACCTCCGACCTTGCAAGAGGTAAGGATCGAACCCTTGACCTCTTTCTCCGGAGGCAAGAGTGTTAACCACTTGTTTTAGTTTATGATTCATAAATTTATTCACAAAATCAAATATCTTTCATTATTCTTTATCACCCGATCACGAACGACGCGAATTTCCATTCACACTCCGTTGGGACTTAAAAGCGACACAGGAATATCTCATATTTACGGAAAATATTGTGTTTGACTTTCTTTTACCAAGTTGGGATTTTCATTCTTGGGTAGCCGACAAATTGACCATTTGGTGGGGTTTTCATAATATAATATTATATATACTATTGATTGAATCATGTCGTAACATGACACTCTAAGCAACTATAACCCAATGCTTTTGACCCATATTATGTCAAATACCCATTAATGAATGTGACCGGTGATAACGTAATACCACACCCACCATGTGAACTAGCCATTATCACGGTCATGAATGGGTTGCACGGCTTGGTAGGTGTATAGTTATAGTGTGAAGGTTATATGAACTATATTAAAGTTATTAAGGGTGGGCACGTTAATTTTGACATTTAGGGATGACATAAAATCATTAACTCACATGTCTTACTCAAAACAACGTGGAAGCGTGTTTAGGGTTGCGTTAGATCGTTGGGAGCAGTAACACAACCCTTGTGCGTTTTAAATCCATTTAGTCGGTCTTATATGTTTTCGTCCGTGTTCATACGTTTTCTTAGTTTTGTACATGTTTTCTTCGTTTTATGCGTTTTACGTTTCGTCTCTTTTCATATGTTTTAAATCTGTTTTATGCGTTTTACACTTTTACACATTTTCATATGTTTTTACGTTTGCGTCTGTTTTCATACATTTTCCACCGTTTTAATACGACTTTTTCCTTTTAATAAGTTTTTATCGTTTCGTTTTTTTTGTTTACGTTTTTCGTCCGTGTTTACACTTTGTATTTGGTTTTCATGTTTTAGTTCGTTTGTATAAGTTTTGACCGTTTTCGTCCGTTTCTAGCCATTTTCATCTATATTAGGCGTTTCGTCCGTTTTCATCTGTTTTACATAATAACATACATTTTATTACGTTCTTATCGTTTTCGTCGCTTTAGTTTGTTTTTGTCCGTTTTATCCATTTGATATGTTTTAAGACTTTTCGCGTTTCATCGCTTTCTTACACTTTTACACATTTTCATACGTTTTACGTTTGCATCATTTTCATCGTTTCCACCTTTTAAATCGACTTTGTCCTTTTAATCGGTTTTATCGTTTCGTTTTTGTTTACGTTTTCGTCCGTGTTTTCACTTTGTCATTGGGTTTTCATGTTTTAGTCCATTTGTATAAGTTTTTGACCGTTTGCATCCGTTTCTAGCCGGTTTCATCTATTTTAGGCGTCTTCGTCCGTTTCCATATGCTTTTATACATTTTACATATTAATGTACATTTTCTTACGTTCCATACGTTTTCTTACGTTCTTACGTTTTAAATCTGCGTTAGTCCGTTTTTCCGTTTTATCCGTTTTTAAGACTTTTCGGGTCAACAAGAAGCGAAGTGAATTCATATTCGGTTTCGGTTCGCCGGTTTAATTCTAGTTCGGTTCGGTTCGATTTTGTGTTGAGCAGGAAAAAAATAACCGATTTAACGAAACCAAACAACTCGATAGCGAGCGGATAAACACCCTAATTTATAGTGATAGTTTAAAGGAGGACTTATTTTGCGGTTTTAAAGTTTAGGTCTTTATAGTTAGAATTCATAAGGACTATTTTAGTTACCACCGGTATCTACGACTAGTTCTCGGTTTGGGTTACAAATATCTTCTACCACACTATCACAACTCTTCTTCAACCTTTCTTATCAATCTTTCAATAATATCCTATTTTACCCAATTTCATTATCAATGGGCACCATCACCAAAAACCAATTGGCTAAGCGTGTTATTGATGACTAATTGAGTTTAAGCGGGGAGACATCTATTGATGATTACATGAGTTTCTTCAAGGCTTAGCAAACTTCCGGTCTCCGTGGCTTTATAAACCGGATCTTGAAGAGGCCACTCTGACAAAAGAATGAGATTGGGCGGTTTAATGCTTTAATTCTTTGAGATGGTAGCTCTTAGAGATGGGGATAACCATTTTGACACATTGATGGATCTTAGGCATGATATGGAGGCTGCGAAGACTAAGCTGCAGGGGTTGAATGATCTCATTACTCAAGCTGAGGAGGATATCGAGACCAAGGAAGAACAAATCCAGGCGATGAATGGTTGAAGGGTTGCTCGCTATGTAAAGGGATGGTTTCTTTTGCTCTAGTGTCATCTGTTTATAATGTCTAATGACTTGGTTTAATATTATGGTTTGTAGATATATTAACAATGAAACATGTATGGATCTTTTGATGGTTTATCCATATGACACTCTAAAATATGTATGTTGATCCAATGGAATAGAATGGGATGTGCTCGCTAGTTTGTTTCATCTTTTTTTAATGTTGTTTTGCATTTAGGAATTGGTTGTGGTGTTTAACTTCATATCTCGTAGAATGTATTATTGTAGGTTTGAGGTTGATCCAATCACAGTAGTGCATCCCATGTGTCGTGTTCAATGTTGAGCCATGGATATGCGGTTCATAAGTGCTTTGCTTAGGTTGTTCATTTTTAGGTTGTTGTCAATTTTAATGATGATTATGAAGTTTAAAGTGGACCGTTTGTGCATGACAATTATTTTGGATTGAACCACTAGATTTAGGGTGTTTTGTTGTTGTTTTTGCTTTAAGTTAATTGCATTTACATGATTTCTTGATTTTTTACTCTTGGAGGATGTTAGAGCTTATTTAAGTGCTTATAAATAGCTTATTTATAGGCTTAAAGTAAGGTCTCGAAATTGTTGTTGTGTCAATGATCCTTGGTTGGATTGATTATTTTGTGCTTACTTGTTTATTTGGGATTGCTTATTAGTTATAGTTGCTTAATTAGTTGCTTTAATTCCATTTTGCTTTTGTTTCTTCATTTGTATGCGCCATGTGGTGAGATTTTAGTGTAGCTAGTTATTATATGTGTCTTTGATCTGGTGGTTTGAAGTTATATGGATGTTTGGGAATGTGGGTAAGAACCATTTACATCATGGGTGTGTTGGTTTCAAAATGCAGCCAAAAATGAAATATTTAAATTCTATATTATCAATTTGGAGCCTCATTTTAAAATTATCAAATTTGGAGCCAAATTTCATTAAAATTTTAAAATTACTTAGGAAATTATGGTTTCCTTAATTGAAAAAGCTAGCGCATAATGAGCCCTAATTTTACTCCAATAAATCGAGATTCAAGCAAAGCGACGAACTTCAATTTTACACCATTATTTACCAATTAAGTTTACTAATTTTCTTTAACACATTACTTGACGAATCATGGCAACTCGAACCAATTGTCGGGATGATTTGGTTTATTCGATCGTGAAATTGATAACCCTTTTGGATATGAATCGGGCGTATTCGGATGAGGGTGAGGATCTTGAAAACAACCATTCAAATGCGAATGTTGTTAAGAGGGCATAACTAGGTTAGCTAAGTTTCGCGAGGATTATGGAAAAACATATGAAATAAAGGTCGGTGTAACCTTGATGCACTAAATAGGTTATTAGGAAAAAGCAGGGCATTGTTTTCGAGTTTTTGGGTGATTTGGTTCGTGAGCATATAGGTGTCGAGGATTCTATCACGGAGGAAGGTTGATTCGAAGCAAGAGATAAAATGTGGGGCGAAATCACGGTACACATATACTTTTTTAACTAGTAGTGGCTTGGGCATCGTGGGTACAAGGTGTTAATAAGTTTATCTCTGCATTTACATTATGTGCAACTAATTAACAACATTGTGTTAATTTTGGGCGATATTTGATGTTGACTTGCGATGAAACCTAATAATGAATCGTCTTGGTCAACTTCTAAGGAATTTGAGTAAATTGACCCGAAAACTACATATTGCTGACCAAAATACCCTTTCAAAACTTAATGAAGTCCCAAGTATAGTGCAATTATAAAAGCGAAGATTGGGTAAATTTTGTAAACTACGACACCGAGGAATACAAGGTGTTAATTATTCATTTTATTCAAGTTCAAATATCATCACATTTGATGTTTCCATATATATTAGTTGTATACTATCGGCATTACTACATCTAAACACCTTTTTATTTTGTGTTGCAAGGTGAAATCACACGCATCTAAAGTGGCGCGTTCAAGCTGTTTATCGACATACAATGGGACGAGGTGGATATGCCGTGTGATAGATAAAATGGTAACATTAAACATTTGCACATTTGCATTTAATAGCATCATACTTTCGTTTATATTGGTTTATCTTACAAGTGTATGTATTTGATGTTTATAAGATCGAGAATAAAGAAATTGAACGGATGAAGAACCACCACGTGGTACGTGGTTGAAAGGAAGGGTGAATAAAGATAGAGAATTTCACGATGATGATATCGAGCAGTTGGACAAAAATTGTAAGTTTGACTAATTTATTATTATGTTTATTGTTAGTTATAAGTTAATATTGATAGTGTATTAGTTAAAAGCTGTTAGTTATAAGTTAATCTTTGTTAGTTATAAGTTAATATTGTTAGTTATAAGTTAATCTTTGTTACTTATAAGTTAATCTTTGGTAGAATTAAATAACCTATTTCCCATATTGTGTGTGCGAGAAAGAGGCGGAGGACAAGATCAAACAAGGAACCTTGAAGGTTGATCATGGCGATGCCATGACATTTGTATTAGGTAAGGAAAAGGGAGGATATGCGAGAGGAGTTGGAGGTGGAGTAGCATACAAGAGTTATTTTGATGCGCCTCGAATCGGACAAGCATCGATGAAAGAGTGGTGTCACTTCAAAGTGAACTTGATAATGGCGACGACAAAGTCAAGAAAAGAGGCGGTAATCGAGTTTGATGAATCAATTGGGCTGCGCAAAGGCGGTTTGATAACGTCACCTCCATTGACACCAACGGATGTAAGACATATTTTATCTTGATTTTTTTTTGGGTAACAAAAGTGAAATTATATTACTAATAGAATCCATGATCCAAAGACTCCTCCATGTAACAATAGAATCCATTCAGCCTTAAATTGAACTTGTTTCTTGACATAATAAAATAACATTCCATCCTTTTTTACCCTTTTAAATACTGATGCGGTATTCTTAAACAATTTATATTTGGTGTCTCGGTTAACATTAATCTTATGAGCAGCGGTCTTGATGAGGATCTTAGGAACACGTGTTCTTTGGATGTGACAAAGGCTGCGACCATTCGAAGTCTAATGGACTTCCAACTTTGGAAAAGGAAATGGAAATAAGTGTAAGTAATAAATTATCCCCTTGGATTTTTGAATTCTACATACATGTCTTGTTTAGTGTTTTATATATCGAGAAAGCTGTTAAATCATCGCATCTAAGAAAAGACTAGATTTAAGCGAAATGATTCTTCACGTCGACTTTCCGAATCACAAGAACATGAGTCTCCATTAATAGTACTACCACAAGTATGTATTTAAACATTTTCATATGTTCTTTAGTTTAATTAATTTCTGATACATATATGCATGCAACAAATTATCTTTTTAGGGAATTAAGTGCAAACTGTATCAGAAACATGCTTTGTGTTAATAAGTGTGACCATATGGTCACACTTATTTCTTCACCTTAAACACCATATGGTCACACTTATTAACACTTTTGGCCACTTTATGCTTAATTGTATGTGACTAAATACCCAAAAGAAACATGCTTTGTGTGACTAAATGTTAGAAAAGGCCACACAAACATAAAATTAAAGTGGCCATTGGATGATCAATAGTCACACAAAACACACATTTCTTCACTTAAAACACCATATGGTCACACTTATTAACACTTTTGGCCACTTTATGCTTAATTGTATGTGACTAAATACACAAAACAAACATGCTTTGTGTGACTAAATGTTAGAAAATGCCACACAAACATAAAATTCATGTGGCCATTGGATGATCAATAGTCACACAAAAGAAATATTTCTTCACCTTAAACACCATATGGTCACACTTATTAACACTTTTGGCCACTTTATGCTTAATTGTATGTGACTAAATACACAAAACAAACATGCTTTGTGTGACTAAATGTTAGAAAAGGCCACACAAACATAAAATTCAAGTGGCCATTGTAAGATCAATAGTCACACAAAACACACATTTCTTCACTTAAAACACCATATGGTCACACTTATTAACACTTTTGGCCACTTTATGGTTAATTGTATGTGACTAAATACCCAAAAGAAACATGCTTTGTGTGACTAAATGTTAGAAAAGGCCACACAAACATAAAATTCATGTGGCCATTGGATGATGAATAGTCACACAAAACACAAATTTCTTCACTGAAAACACCATATGGTCACACTTATTAACACTTTTGGCCACTTTATGATTAATTGTATGTGACTAAATACCCAAAAGAAACATGCTTTGTGTGACTAAATGTTAGAAAAGGCCACACAAACATAAAATTCATGTGGCCATTGGATGATTAATAGTCACAAAACACGCATTTCTTCACTTTAACACCATATGGTCACACTTATTAACACTTTTGGCCACTTTATGCTTAATTGTATGTGACTAAATACCCAAAAGAAACATGCTTTGTGTGACTAAATGTTAGAAAAGGCCACACAAACATAACATTCATGTGGCCATTGGATGATCAATAGTCGCACAAAAGACATATTTCTTCACCTTAAACACCATATGGTCACACTTATTAACACTTTTGGCCACTTTATGCTTAATTGTATGTGACTAAATACCCAAAAGAAACATGCTTTGTGTGACTATCACGAGTGTTTATAGTCACTATCTGGATTAATCCAAAAAATTGTATAATTAGTCACACATGTTAAGGTTTTGGTTCTTGTTTTGTAATAGAGACTAAAAGAAGTCAAACATGTGACCATAGAATTACCTATGGTCATGCGACCTTTAGTCACTGCAGTTGAAAAATCATTTGTGACTATATGTATATCGTCACACATATTCGGTGTAGCCAAATCCACTTTTTGTTCTAGTGTAATACCCAACATGATTTCATCCATGATGTCATGCAATGGGTCATGGGTTATTATTTGCTCCATGGGTATGGGTCATGGGTCTTGGATATTATCCATACTATTACATATTATATTACAACAATTTATTTGTTACAACATTTTATGTAAATGACCAAATGTATATACTTTGCAAAACAACATGTATTTTTATAATTTTACTTATGATAACTTTATATTTGTTATTAACAAAACATCACAAGATCGCTAAATATAAACAAAGCGTTTTTACGGTTTATTAGTTTTAACGAAGGCATATGGTATTTGGGGAGCGATAGTTGCAAAGAAGGAGAATCAACAAATGAGAAGAAGGAAAACACATCAATGGAAATGATCTTTCAAACATTGCCACAATATGTTTTAATGCAAGTTGCACAATACCCGACTACAAAGGAAGTATGGGACTCGATCAAAGTCAAGTATTTGGGAGCCGTTCTTGTTCAAAAGCACAACTACAAACCTTGAGGAGTGAACTAGAGGCCAGGATGAAATCAAGCGAAAAAGTAAGTGACTATGGAGGGCGTTAAGTAGTATAAAGGCCAAGTTTAAAGGCCTTGATGAAACTTTGGAAGATAAGGTGCTAGTAAGGAAACTACTTAACTCATTTCAAAGAAGTTTCTACCTATCGTGGCGTCTATTAAACAATGTCAAGATTTAGACAAAATGTTGTTTGAAGAAGCCGTTGGAAGATTAGCGCTTTTGTGAGCGCCTCAAAAGTCAAGGCGAACATGAAGAAAATTATCAAGACAAACTTTTGATGGAAACTTCAAGCAATCAAGGAAGAGGAAGAAACTTTAACAAAGTAGAAAAGGGCGAGAAAGAGATACAAGGCAAGGAGAACAAAGCAAGAATAAAATGAGATGCTATGAATGTGGTGACTTAGGTCATTTTGCGTGAACGCACCAAATGGAAGAAAAAGACAAGGAAAAACTAGCACACCTCATTTATGGCGGCGATGAACCCGCATTGTTGTGAAGTCAAGTAAAGAAAACTCGATTCTTGTCTATAACATTAGGGGTAAGCGTTGGACCATTAATGTTATAGAAGCAAAGTTAAGGCTAGTTTAGTATATTTATATTATGTATGTGTGTATATTTCGGTATATACCAAAATTGTTATACGGGCTGGGTCATTAGGATCACAATATAACCGTTTAGAAAGGGTTGTAACGTTTAGATTAGTTGTGTCGAATACTTTATATGAATCGGTATTCCTCATGTTCAAAGGTACCGATTAATGTAGTATAAATAGGTGTAATGTTCTGTAAAAGTTAATCAGTTATACAATTCAATCGATCAAATACATATTCTGTTAGTATAAGTTCTGTGTGTATATCCATATCGATTCAAAGTCAGGTTCTATCGTTATTCTTTGTATATTTCTTGCAAATCGTCTATGTGATAATCAAGTTCTAAATAGTGTTTAGTATTGTTATAGTTTGTATAACTTGTTGCAAGAATCATCCCTGAACACCCTTCTTCATTCGAATAGAACTCAAGAAGTAGTATAATCGAAGGCTATATGTTTAAGTATATAAAATCATACATTTTCTTCCACTTACGTGAGTAAATTCTAATAATTTGAAAGTACACAAATTACGTGTGATATATGATTGAAAAGTTAAGGTTTGAATTTTAAATACAAAAATGGTTAATTATTTGGAGTTCTACATAAATCATTATCCAATTTACAATAACATGTTGTGTGTTCAAAATTACAAATTAGCGTTATATCACATGTGATATATCGAACAAGAATCGAATTATATAAATAGGTTAGAAAGTACGATTTAGTCATGTATTTTTTTATTTAAAAGAAACAAAGAAAACATTTTTCTAGATTAATAAACTACAAAACCGAGTAAGAATCAGAACCCTTGTTGTTCACAAAGTAAGAAGTTAGAAAGAAACCTATCATTTTTAAGGAACCTAGTGTTTAACGAAACCTTGGTATTTCGAAGTAAGTAAGAAAACTATAGTGTTTCCAATGTAAGTAAGGAAAATGTTAGCGTTTCAAAGTAAGTAAGTGCAAACTCTAGTGTTTTCAAAGTAAGTAAGTAAGAAAAAACGCTTGTGTTTCAAAGTAATTAAAATGACCAATTTTTGGTCAAAGAGACACTTTAGTGTTTCATAGCAAGTAAGAAAGACCAATATTGATCAAAGTAAGAGAAACCTTTGTGTTTCAAAGCAAGTACGAACCGGTCATACGATCACAAGTAAGAAAGAAAGGAAGCAAGTAAGAAAGCAAGAAGGATGACAACTGGGGAACCATCCAAAACTACACGTGACCAAAACATAGCACTTCAATGTCCAAAACTAATCGAAACAAACTACACAACATGGGAAATTATGATGGAGACAATATACAAGGAAAATTGTATTTGGGGGCGATAGTTGCAAAGAAGTAGAATCAACAAATGAGAAGAAGGAAAACCCATCAATGGAAATGATCTTTAAAAGCGATTGCCACAAGAAGTTTTAATGCAAATTGCACAATACCCGACTACAAAGGAAGTATGGGACTCGATCAAAGTCAAGTATTTAGGAGCCGATCTTGTTCAAAAGCAAGACTACAAACCTTGAGGAGTGAGCTAGAGACGCTAAGGATGAAACAAAACAAAAAGTAAGTGACTATGGAGGAAAGTTAAGAAGTATAAAGGCAAAGTTTAAAGGCCTTGGTGAAACTTTGATAGATAAGGTGCTAGTAAGGAAATTACTTAACTCTGTTCCAAAGAAGTTTCTACCTATCATGGCGTCTATTGAACAATGTCAAGATTTATACAAAATATTGTTTGAAGAAGCCGTTGGAAGATTAGCGCTTTTGTGAACCCTCAAAGTCAAGACGAACATGAAAAAATTATCAAGACAAACTTTTGATGGAAAGTTCAAGCAATCAAGGAAGAGGAAGAAACTTTAACAAAGTAGAAAAAGGTCGAGAAAGAGATACAAGGCAAGGAGAACAAAGCAAGAATAAAATGAGATGCTATGAATGTGGTGACTTAGGTCATTTTGCGTGAACGCACCAAATGGAAGAAAAAGACAAGGAAAAACAAGCACACCTCATTTATGGCCGACGATGAACCCGCATTGTTGTGAAGTCAAGTAAAGAAGACTCAATTCTTGTCTATAACATTAGGGGTAAGCGTTGGACCATTAATGTTATAGAAGCAAAGTTAAGGCTAGTTTAGTATATTTATATTATGTATGTGTATATTTGGTATATACCAAAATTGTTATCTGAAATTTGGGTCATTAGGATAACAATATAACCGTTTAGAAAGGTTGTAACGTTTAGATTAGTTGTGTCGAATACATTATATGAATCGGTATTCCTCGTGTTCAAAGTACCGATTCATGTAGTATAAATAGGTGTAATGTTACGTAAAATTTAATCGATTATACAATTCAATCGATCAAATACATATTACGTTAGTATAAGTTACGTGTGTATATCCATATCGATTCAAAGTCGGGTTCTATCGTTATTCTTTGTATATTTCTTTGCAAATCGTCTATGTGATAATCAAGTTCTAAGCAGGTGTTTAGTATTGTTATACTTTGTATAACTTGTTGCAAGAATCTATCCCAAACACCCTTGTTCATCGAGACCGAACTCAAGAAGTTGTATAATCGAAGGCTATATGTTTAAGTATAAAAATCATACATTTTCTCCAACTTCGTGAGTAAATTCTAATAATTTGAAAGTACACAAATTACGTGTGATATATGATTGAAAAGTTAAGGATTTGATTTTTAAATACAAAAGCAGTTAATTATTTGGAGTTCTACATAAATCATTATCCAATTTTACAATAACATGTTGTGTGTTCAAAATTACAAATTAGCGTTATATCACATGTGATATATCAAGCAAGAATCCGAATTATATAAATAGGTTAGAAAGTTAGAAAATCACGATTAAGTCATGTATTTTTATTTAAAAGAAACAAAGAAAACATTTTTCTAGATTAATAAACTACAAAACCGAGTAAGAATCCGAACCCTTGTTGTTCACAAAGTAAGAAGTAAGAAAGAAACCTATCGTTTTTAAGGAACCTAGTGTTTAACGAAACATTGGTATTTCAAAGTAAGTAAAAAAACTCCAGTGTTTCCAAAGTAAGTAAGGAAAATGTTAGCGTTTCAAAGTAAGTAAGTGCAAACTCTAGTGTTTTCAAAGTAAGTAAGTAAGAAAAAACGCTAGTGTTTCAAAGTAATTAAAAAGATCAATTTTTGGTCAAAGAGACACTTTAGTGTTTCATAGAAAGTAAGAAAGACCAATATTGATCAAAGTAAGAGAAACCTTTGTGTTTCAAAGCAAGTACGAACCGATCATACGATCACAAGTAAGAAAGAAAGGAAGCAAGTAAGAAAGCAAGAAGGATGACAAGCGGGAACCATCCAAAACTACAAGTGACCAAAACATAGCACTTGATGTCCAAAACTAATCGAAACAAACTACACAACATGGGAAATTATGATGGAGACAATATAGAAGGCAAATTGTATTTGGGGAACGATAGTTGCAAAAGAAGGAGAAGCAACAAATGAGAAGAAGGAAAACACATCAATGGCAATGATCTATCAAACATTGCCAAATGATGTTTTAATGCAAGTTGCACAATACCCAACTACAAAGGAAGTATGGGACTCGATCAAAGTCAAGTATTTGGGAGCCGATCTTGTTCAAAAAGCACGACTACAAACCTTGATGAGTGAACTAGAGACGCTAAGGATGAAACAAAACAAAAAACTAAGTGACTATGGAGGAAAGTTAAGTAGTATAAAGGCAAAGTTTAAAGGCCTTGGTGAAACTTTGAAAGATAAGGTGCTAGTAAGGAAATTACTTAACTACTGTTCCAAAGAAGTTTCTACCTATCATGGCGTCTATTGAACAATGTCAAGATTTATACAAAATATTGTTTGAAGAAGCCGTTGGAAGATTAGCGCTTTTGACGAGCGCCTCAAAAGTCAAGACGAACATGAAGAAAATTATCAAGACAAACTTTTGATGGAAAGTTCAAGCAATCAAGGAAGAGGAAGAAACTTTAACAAAGTAGAAAAAGGACGAGAAAGAGATACAAGGCAAGGAGAACAAAGCAAGAATAAAATGAGATGCTATGAATGTGGTGACTTAGGTCATTTTGCACGTGAACGCACCAAATGGAAGAAAAAAGACAAGGAAAAACTAGCACACCTCATTTATGAAACTGACGATGAACCCACATTGTTGTGAAGTCAAGTAAAGAAGACTCGATTGTTGTCTATAACATTAGGGGGTAAACGTTGGACCATTAATGTTATAGAAGCAAAGTTAAGGCTAGTTTTGTATATTTATATTATGTATGTGTGTATATTTCGGTATATACCAAAATTGTTATACGGGCTGGGTCATTAGGATAACAATATAACCGTTTAGAAAGGGTTGTAACGTTTAGATTAGTTGTGTCGAATACTTTATATGAATCGGTATTCCTCATGTTCAAAGGTACCGATTCATGTAGTATAAATAGGTGTAATGTTACGTAAAGTTAATCGGTTATACAATTCAATCGATCAAATACATATTACATTAGTATAAGTTACGTGTGTATATCCATATCGATTCAAAGTCGAGTTCTATCGTTATTCTTTGTATATTTCTTTGCAAATCGTCTATGTGATAATCAAGTTCTAGCAAGTGTTTAGTATTGTTATACTTTGTATAACTTGTTGCAAGAATCTATCCCAAACACCTTGTTCATCCGGACCGAACTCAAGAAGTTGTATAATCGAAGGCTATATGTTTAAGTATAAAAATCATACATTTTCTCCAACACGTGAGTAAATTCTAATAATTTGAAAGTACACAAATTACGTGTGATATATGATTGAAAAGTTAAGGATTTGATTTTTAAATACAAAAGCGGTTAATTATTTGAGTTCTACATAAATCATTATCCAATTTTACAATAACATGTTGTGTGTTCAAAATTACAAATTAGCGTTATATCACATGTGATATATCAAGCAAGAATCCGAATTATATAAATAGGTTAGAAAGTTAGAAAGTACGATTAAGTCATGTATTTTTTTTATTTAAAAGAAACAAAGAAAACATTTTTTCTAGATTAATAAACTACAAAACCAGAAGTAAGAATCCGAACCCTTGTTGTTCACAAAGTAAGAAGTAAGAAAGAAACCTATCGTTTTTAAGGAACCTAGTGTTTAACGAAACATTGGTATTTGAGTAAGTAAAAACTCTAGTGTTTCCAAAGTAAGTAAGGAAAATGTTAGCGTTTCAAAGTAAGTAAGTGCAAACTCTAGTGTTTTCAAAGTAAGTAAGTAAAAAAACGCTAGTGTTTCAAAGTAATTAAAAGATCAATTTTGGTCAAAGAGACACTTTAGTGTTTCATAGAAAGTAAGAAAGACCAATATTGATCAAAATAAGAGAAACCTTTGTGTTTCAAAGCAAATGCGACCGATCATACGATCACAAGTAAGAAAGAAAGGAAGCAAGTAAGAAAGCAAGAAGGATGACAACTAGGAACCATCCAAAACTACGTGTCACACCCCAAATTACATTTTTGCGGTGAATGGAATTCACGAGGATTCTTGTCATAGCATCACAATCACGAGTTATATTGAGCGACTTAAAGTGTCGTTTGGAAAATACATCGTTTGATTTAATAAAATAATCGAGTTTACAAAGTAGGTCCCAATTGTAAATCAACGTGCGGAAATAAGTTTGTTACAATACAAACGATGTTTTAAAGTACGTAAAACCCAAGTGAGGCAGCGTCGTCATCGCGACTCCATGATGTGTCAAATGCATGCCATGAAGTGAATGCCTTAGAAACACGAGATAAAACATGCTAAAAGTGTCAACACAAAGGTTGAGTGAGTTCATAGAGTTTGAATGGAAATGTAAAGCCTTTAGAAATTGTTTATCACGACAAAGGCATTGTGAATCCACTCGGTTCAAGTCCGCCCATACAAAACTTGCAACTGTGTGTTCACAACCCATTGCCAAGATATGTATAGTTTGTGTTCAGGCCCACATCGTCAAATGAATTCACAATAGTACCTAACTCGGCGTAGAACAATAGCACTTAATCAATAGCACATAATCAATAGCACCTAACTCAATTTATCGGTAGTCAATGATTTAGAGCGTTATCTGACGTAGAACCGTAGCATAAACAAGAACAATTGATATAGTACAACATTCGGTTTTAAAACAATAGTGATCATGATAGAATTTAGTCTTAAAATCTAATGTACTTGTGAAAACTAGTTAAGCATGTATCTCCCCAAGCAGTTATGAAAACAAGTAAAAGTAGGGCTCTGAAACTCACTTGGTAAAGCGGAATAATGGCAAAGTGAGTACACGAGGTATAAGGTGATGCGTTAATCGGGACCTATTATCAATGATATGATATGTCATGAGTTGCAATGTAATGTTATGCATGCACTTCGTATGTTATTTATACCATTTACGGGTTTTGAAAATATTACACGTCGTCGAAAAATACTCTTTTGACGTCTTGACCCTTCAAAATGACTTTACATGTTTTACGTCAAAATGTCATCCTACAAGGGTTTTATAATGATTTTGGTGAAATTACCACTTTTAAATCGCAAAACAATGTCGTCGGAAAATCATGAAATTAACGAAAATGGCTTTGGAAATCTAGTCGTAAAATGGTGTCGTCGATCGTTGAAACGAACTCGGCGGTTTGGAAAGTTTGTATCGATATCTAGAAGTTTCAGTTCGGAGTTTTAGTCCAAAAGGTCTCGATCATAAAGATATCAAGGGTTAAAGATGGTGGTTTTGCTAATTTGTGTGCGAGAAAATTGAGTTTCGGCCAAGTTTGAACATCCGTAATTAATTTACTATGACTCCGCAATGACGACTTTTTGTTTTGAAAAATATGGCGATGAACTTGATTTTACTAGAAGACACCGTTCGAAAAGTTTCACATCATGGTTAAAACGACCGCCAAACATAGCCTTCTGACTAATGAATTACTTGTAACGTAAAAACAATATAGTTTTTGAAAATAATATTCTGGCAACTATATGAAAGCGGCTATATCTTTGTCGTTTTAAATCCGTTTTCTACGTATGTCGTCCTTAACCGTGTCGAAGTAAACTAATATATTTTGGGAAGTCGAAATAATTTGTGAAGCTTAAGGCTCGTTTTGACCGAACAAGTAAAAACAGCAAAGCTGAATTTTACGAAACTAATACGTTTAAATCGTCAAACTTTAAAAATCCATAACTTCTTCGTTATAAGTCCGTTTTATCCGTTCAAAAGGCCACGGATTCGTTTTAAAGTATATTTTCTAAATATCAAGGCCAAAAAGTCGTACCAACAGTAGGTTTTCCAGAATTTCGAATTAAGGACAGAACACAATTATATAGTTATCGAAAATAGTTTTCTCGGACAAAACCTATTCTAATCCCTTCAAATCAACTCCAAGGCTAATCTAATCCTACCATACACCTTCTTAGGGTGTCATGGGTTCCTAATCACCATCAAGACCAAAGAATACCATGGGAATATTTATAGGATGACTAAATATATATATAAATCCAAAATCATGAAATAAATGGTATAAATCACATATCATGCATATAAGCTCCAAAAATGAAAAGATGAATATGAAAATGAAAAGGAAACATGAAAATGAAAGAAACTTGCTTACAAATGAATATGATGAGGTGAAAGTAACAAGGATTAGCCTAAATACTCTTGGTTTTATTTCAAAACCTTATAAAGAGTATACACTAGATTGTAAAACACTTGAACTAGAAAATAAACTTTGATCCTTGTGCTCTTGATGAGGCCGGTTCTTGGTGATGAGGAAGAAGGAGAAAAGATTTTATCTAACTTGAATTATTGTAGTTGAAAATGAGTGTAAATGTGAGATTGTGTGTAAATATATATAAGTAGGATTTTGAGTACCAAATTCAAGATACATCCCCCATAGGCGGTTATGGGGATTGTATCTCATGTATTATTATTTTTTTCTTCTAATAACTTGTATATAATTTGTAAATAAATATTTGATAAAGTGTAAGTAAATGTGTAGGAAATGTACAAGTAAAGGTAAATGGAAGTTTTGGTACAAGTAAGTTTTAATAGATCAAAATAGAATGTAATGTGATAATAAAAATTGTAAAATACTTTCCTTGTGAAATTTAGGTGATAAAATAATTATCGTACAATTTTTAAGAAAAAGCGTCGTAATAATTAAACTTTAACGATTAATATACCAAATAAATTTGAAACACTAGGAAAATTAAAAATATAGTTTTATGAACTAAATGTAAGTATAAAAATACCTCGGGATCATTTTTGAAAGTAACGGATTAAATATACAAAATAATAACTCACGCGATAAAGATTATTAAATATAAAAATTACAGCGTTGAAGGTGAAATGAAATGTAGTGAATGAACTAATGAGATGCACATGATGTCAATGAAATGTAGACTAATCATAGTCCATATGAAATGTGCGTGATGTTATGATCATGAATTCGCCGCTAAACCTTCAAGGTTCTGCAATTTGGAACACGTAAACCAAGTTTACGATAAATGTTGAAATAATGAGGCATAAATTGTGTAGAAATGACGAAAATGCGGGTTGTCACATTCGCCCATCCAAAAGGAATTCAGTCCACGAATTGAGTTCGCGATAATCTATCGGTTTTAGGGTTTGATGTGGCAAACTTTCTCATTCCGAGCAAAACCCTCAAAGACTTTTGGTAACCGATTTTACTTAATCTCACAACTCATCAAACAAGAGCATCATGAGATTAGGCTAAATCGGTTTAGGTAACAACTTGTTTCTAGCTCGATCTTTGCAACTCATCAAACAAGAAGCATCGCGCGGATCAAGCTGAAACAAGTGGTTTGAAGAAAATCTTTTGAAAATTTGGCTCGATTACTGAATTGCTTATTCATATAAGCCTACTACTCCCTTCATCGCATGATTCTTCTGAATTAGACATAGGTGATCGGGCTATGTATAATTTAGGAGTAACTATCAATGCTTGGACTAATCGACTCATATGTTTGTTTGGTGTTGAGTCAAATGATGTTAAAATTGTGATGAACATCGAGGAGAGAAAACATGGAGAAGTGTCGTTAAAATGATAGTTAAAGTAAAAGAATTAAAATCCTCGTAAATGATAACAAATCGGAAAGAAAATAAAGTACGATAGATGAGAATATTTTACAACGAGTGGTTTATCAAATAGAAATACATCTTAGGTTATAAAGATTCGGATCGATGGAAAACATAAACTTAGTGCGACCTAGTACATAAGGAGAAATAAGGATTAGTTTCAATTTCTTGGTCTTCAGCGTCGTTGATACCTTGACGAGCTCC
>CM040243.1:227966718-228199218 GCA_022545495.1 Chrysanthemum lavandulifolium | reverse complement strand
TAAAACCTTAAAAATGGTATAAATATCATGAGACTTGCATGTTTCTCAAATAAAGCGATATGACCATAAAATGAATATGAAATAAAAATATGATTATGAATGCTTACTAGTGATATGATGAGGTTTATGGACAAAATGGTTTTCCTAATCACTTGAGGTTTGTATTACAAAACCTTGCAACAAATGAGACTAGTGTTTAATTAAACTTGACTTGGAAACTTGGAATGATCCTTTCTCTTTTCTTGGTCCCTTGGCTGCCAGTATTTTAGAGAGAAAAGCAAAGGAAATATTTGATCTTGTTTTGCAAATGAAAGAAATGAAATGGATAAGGGTAGTATAATATACATATATTAGAGATATTTGCAAGAATTTTGATGACTCTCTCCCTTGTGTCGACAAGGGGTTAAATCATTACTTTTTTTTTTTTTTTCTAAATGTATAAGTGTAATAACTTGTAAGATATTTGAAATTAAGTGGTAAGTTGTAGTCACTTGTGAATATTTAGGGTAGCGTTGGATAAAATAAATTTTCCACGGGTCAAGATAAAATATATTGAGGTCATAAAATTATAAAAATATATTTCTTGCAAAATTTGAGTGAAATAATAATAATCGTGTAGAATTTAATAAAATCGTAGTAATTATATAAATTTAACAATTTATATACAAAATAAATTTAAAACATTGGGTAAACTCATAATATTATTTTATAACTTAATATGAGTATAAAAATATATCGGGATAATTTTGGAATTAATGGATCAATTGTTCAAAATAATTAATTACGCGATAACGTTTATTTAATAAAAGTTATACTTTTAATGAAAAATGCAAAACCATGCATAATATTGATATGAAATGATGACAATGATGTTAATGAAATGTAGACTAAACTTAGTCTATATGAAATGTCCTCGATGATATGATCATGAATTCACGGCTAAACCATTACGGTTACGTGAATTTGATGCTTTCATAAACCTAGTTCACGATAAATGATAAATAATGAAGCATGAATAATGTTTTGAGAATGACCAAAAATCAATTGTCACATTCGCCCAACCAAAAAGGAATTCGGTCCACGAATTCGGTTCGTGATAGTCCATCAATTTTTGAGTTTGTGATGAATATCGAGAGAGAAGACATGAGGAAGTGTCGTTACGGTTATCGATGATTGAGGGTATATAGAACATCATAGTAGAAAATGTTGGATAAATCTCCCATGAGTAACACTTTGACTTTGGAATATGTGGAAATTTTGCTTGCACTAAGACTTATAAATAACCGCTCCAACATAACATGATCCTCGAATTAGACATAGTTAGCTAGGCTATGTATAATTAGGGAGCGATAATGTGACGTTCGGTTTAGTTGTTATAACTCTCAATGTTTACATAGATTTAAACCGGTGTCGTTAAAGCGGTCGTTAAAGAAAAGGAAGTAAAATTCTCGTAAGTTATAACAAATCGAAAGGAAAATAAAGTACGATAGATGAGAATATTTTACAACGAGAGGTTTATCAAAAGTAGTACATCTTAAGTCATAAGATCCGAATACGATGGAAGACATAAACTTAGTACAACATAGTACATAAGGAAAATTTAAGGCATTAGTTTCGAACTTCTTGATCTTCGCGTTGTTGAAATCTGACGAGCTTCACCTCCTTCTAACATGTATGCTTTCCCAAGAGCACCTTCACCTTGTTGACCTTGGTTTTGAGGACATTGATTCCGATAGTGTCCTTGCTCCCGCATCCGTAACATGTAACTATGGCCTTGCCCTTGCAGTCCTTAGCAAGGTGTCCCACTTTACGACTAAAGCATATACCATGGACCATTATGATGTAGCGTGCATTGGTGGCATCGTGGTAAGTTTCGATATAAGCTCTTCCCTTTATTGGTGCAGCAACATAGACCACACGACTTCTTGTCTTATTCGGTTGTTGGTGATGGTTAGTGTTACGGTTTTGGCTGTCGTTATTATAACCTCCTTGGTCATTTTCCCATTTTCTTTTGTTATTGTTGATTTGGTTATCGTTGTTGTTGTTGTCGTCGTTTCGGTTATTGTTGTTACGGTTGATGTGGGTAATGTTTCCTCTCTTTACTACTTGGGTGTCACACCCCAAATTACTGTTTTGCGTGGAATGGAATTCACGAGGATTGTTGTCATAGCATCACAATCAGATTATATTGAGCGACCTAAAGTGTCGTTTGGAAAACACATCGTTTGATTTAATAAAACAATCGAGTTTACAAAGTGTAGGTCCCAAATGAAAATCAACGTGCGGAAATAAGTTTGTTACAATTCAAGCGATGTTTTAAAGTATGAAAAACCCGGTGAGGCAGCGTCGTCACCGCGACTCTAAGATGTGTCCACATGCATGCCATGAAGTGTATGCCTTAGATACCGAGATAAAACATGCTAAAAGTGTCAACACAAAGGTTGAGTGAGTTCATAGAGTTTATGAAGAAATGTAAAGCCTTTAAAAATCGTTTATGCAACAAAGGCATTGTAAATCCACTCGGTTCAAGTCCGCCCATACAAAACTTGCAACTGTGTGTTCACAACCTTGCCGAGAATATGTAGAGTTAATGTTCAAGTGCATGATGTCAAATGAATTCACAATAGTACCTAACTCGACGTAGAACAATAGCACAATATCAATAATACTTAACTCGACGTAGAACAATAGCACATAATCAATAGTACTCGAATCAATATATATCAGTAGTCAACTGATTTAGAACGTTATACGACGTAGAACCGTAGCACATAATCAAGAACAATTGATATGGTATAACCTTTGATTTATAAACAATGGTAATCATGGTAGCATTTAGCCTTAAAAATCTAAAGTACTTATGAAAAATAGTTAAGCATGTATCTCCCCCAAAACAGTTATGAAAACAAGTAAAAGTAGGGGCTATGAAAACTCACAGTAATCCATAATAGTTTAAAGTACTTGTGAGCGTAAATGAAACAGTTTGAGCATGTATCTCCCCAAAGAGTTTAATAAAAGCATTAAAACAAGAAAAGTGGGGCTATGGAACTCACTTGGTGGAATGATCTTGAAGTCAAAAGTGAGTACACCGAGATGTAATGTGATCGTTAATCTTGACCTATTGTGAAGGATATGATATGTAATGAGTTGCAATGTAATGTTATGCATGCATTTCGTATGTTATTTATACCATTTGTGAGTTTTGAAAATATTACTTATCGTCGAAAAATACTCGTCGGCGTCTTGACCAAATCAAAAATCACTTTACAAGTATTTACGTCAAAATGTCATCCTACAATGGTTTTATAATGATTTTTGGTGAAATTACCACTTTTAAATTAGCAAAACAATGTCGTGGAAATTTCTTGAAAGTGACAAAATTGCTTTGAAAGACTAGTCGTAAAATGGTGTCGTCGATCGTTAGGAAGCGAATTCAACAGTTTAGAAAGTTTGTATCGAAATCTAAAGTTTCGAGTTCAGGAGTTTTCGACATAAAGGTCTCGAACATAAAGATAATAAGGGTTAAAGATGGTGATTTTGTTTAATTGTTGTGTAAAAAGTGAGTTTCGCCAAGTTTGAGCAACCGTAAATAATTTATTAAAACTCCATTGTACAAGCGGTTGATTGTTTTGAAAAATATGCTCGGTGATCTTGATTTTATTAGAAGACATTTCGTTTCAAAAGTTCCACATCATTGATAAAAGCGACCGCTAACATGGTCGTTTTAGTTGCCGTAATACTTATCTCGTAAAAATAATATAGTTTTCGGAAAATAATAGTTACGGCAATTTTATGAAAACATGCATATCTTTGTCGTTTCAAATCTATTTTCTCACGTATAATCGTCCTTAGCTTCGTATCAAAGTATACTAATATATTTTGACAAGTCGAAATAATTTGTGAAGCTTAGGACTCGTTTTTGACCGAATAGAGTAAAAATAGTATCTTGAAATTTCGAGAAAATAATACATTTAAATCGCCAAACTTTAAAATTCATAACTTCTTCGTTATAACTCCGTTTTAATCCGTTCAAGCGACCACGGATTCGTTTTAAAGTATATTTTCTAAATATCAAGGCCAAAATTCGTGCCTCTGTCGGTTTTCCAGAAAACCAAAACAAGGACAGAACACATTTTATCGTGTCGAAAATAGTTTTTCTCGTACTAAACCTATTCCAATCCCTTCAAATCAACTCCAAAGCTAATCTAATCCTACCATACACCTTCTTAGGGTGTCATGGGTTCCTAAACATCATCAAGACCAAAATATACCAAGGGAATAATTATAGGATGACTTTATATATAATAAACTCTAAAAATCATGTAAAAATGGTATAACTAACACAAGTCTTGCATGTTTGCTCCAAAAATGAAGAGATAAATATGAAATGAAGATGAAAGATATAAAATGATAGAAATATGCTTACAAGCTACTATGATGAGGTGCAAAGAACAAAGGTTAACCTAAACACCCTAGGTTTTATTTCAAAACCTTAAATAAGAGTGTAATCTAGATTGTTTAACTTGATCTTGAAAATTAATGATCCTTGATGAACTCCTTATGTGACCGGTTTTGGAAGAACCCAAAGAGAGAAAAAGATTTTTAACACTAGTGAATTATTGAGAAATGAAGTGAAGAATGAGATATGAAGTTGGAGTGTAGATTTAAGTAATCAAGGAAGAAAAAAATCACCAACACATAAATGCTATCCCTATGGACCGGATTTTAGGGGTGTTTGTCCTCATAATATCATTTTTTTTTTTATATATACTTGTATATAATTGAGTAGAAATTTGATAAAATGTACAAGTAAGTGTAGAAAATGTAAGTAATGTAAATGGTAGGTTTTGAGTAAAGAGATGTTTAATAGATCAAAGTAAGATGTAATGAGATAATAAAATTGTAAAAATACATTCTTTGTGAAATCGGTGATAAAAATAATTATCGTATAATTTTTAAGAAACACAACGTAATACTTAAACTTTAACGATTTATGTACCAAATAAATTTGAAACACTAGGAAACTAATAATATAGTTTTTATGAACTAAATGTAAGTTTAAAAATACATCGGGATCATTTTTGAAAGTAACGGATTAAATATTAAAAATAATAACTCACGCGATAACATTTATTGAATATAAAAATTACGCGATGAATGTGAAATAAAATGTCATGAATGAATTATCATGATGCAAATGATGTCAATGAAATGTAGACTAATCTTAGTCCATATGAAATGTACGTGATGTTATGATCATGAATTCGCCGCTAAACCATAAAGGTTACGCGAATTTGGAACATGTAAACCAAGTTTACGATAAATGTTGAAATAGTGAGGCATAAATTGCGTCGAGAAATGACCTGAAAGTACGGGTTGTCACATTGGGACATGAGCTTTTGGGATACTCGAACAGATTCTTCAATTGTTTGTGGATCAAACGAAATCACATCTCCTTGAATAATTTCGGGAAGTCCCCCGATGAAAGCCTCCAATAGCTTCTCGTTATACGAAACCATAGATGGGCATAATCTTGCTAATTCTTGAAATCTTGACGTAAGCATCAATATCATACCCAATAGTTACCAACTCATAGAATTCGGTCTCCAACTTTTCACCTCGATGCGTGGACAATACTTCCTTGTCGTGAACTCTTGAATTGCACCCATGTGGTCTGTCGCATTCTCCATTCCCATCGGTGAGCATCAATTCCACCACGACATTGCTCCGTCGATGAGTGTACTTGTAGCAAACTTAACCTTGCTATCCTCGGGCAATTACATAACAAAACACGGTTCCATTTTCTCAAACCATCTAACCATGGCGGTTGCCCTTGATTACCCTTGAACTTAGTGGGATCCCACTTTTGAAATCCTTATCGTACAACTCTTAACTCCCGACCCTCTGCATTACTGCGGACAGCAAGTCTAGCGGCCTCGGCGGTTGCGACCTCGGCGGGTACCGCCACCGATGCTCTCTCGATCCTTAGTGCTTGACTATGCTATCATTCACATACTTACGCATAGCGACTTGAGTCAACTCGGTGTGGCTTTCTTGACGCCATAACTTCTTCAAAATAAGAAGAAAGGTGAGGCGTAGCAAAGTCGATGTTAATAATAAGCGCTCCAAAGAGATATGATATGAGATAATAAATTTGAGGTTATTTTTCAAAATGATCGACGGTTTCCTAAGAAATGGGTTATGAGATGTTGTAAGTGCTTCAAATGTATGATGGTTTAATGACTTAATGTGTGAATAACGTGTAACTCAACATGTTAGTGGTGAAACAAAGGAGTGAAAGTGACTTAGCCCTACTTAAAGGTTTATCTCGGCATTCGGCGTTATCGGTGATGAATCGGTGATATTAAAATTGCGATAGAGAATGGCAAAGCATTCTCCACATTGGAGTATGAAGAAAGGATAATGGGATAGGTATTTAAAGGCATCCATGTGACAATCGATTTGGAATGAAAGTAAATAACTCAAAAAATGTACGTATAAACCGCATGTAAAGTGAACATGCACTTATGATGAAATGATGAGATGCTATGATGGTGTAGTTATAGTCTAGGGTCAATGATGCAACCTAGTTCTCTATAACCAAGCTCGATGCCAATCTTTCACACCCCAAATTACTGTTTTGCGTGGTGGAATTCACGAGGATTATTTGTCATAGCATCACAATCACAGTTATATTGAGCGACCTAAAGTGTCGTTTGGAAAATACATCGTTTGATTTAATAAAATAATCGAGTTACAAAGTATAGGTCCCAAATGAAAGTTACTATGTGCGGAAAGTAAGTTTAGTACAAGTCAAACGATGTTTTAAAGTGTATAAATCCCATGTGAGGCGCGTCGTCACCGCGACTCTATACTATGTCCACATGCATGCCATGAAGTGAATGCCTTAGATACCTGAGATAAAACATGCTAAAAAGTGTCAACACAAAGGTTGAGTGAGTTCATAGAGTTTGAGTTGAAATATAAAGTCTTTCAAAATCGTTTATGCAGCAAAGGTATTGTGAATCCACTCAGTTCCAAGTTCCGCCCATACAAAACTTGCAACCTGTGTGTTCACAACCCACTGCCAAAATATGTATTTTTATGCTAAATCACAAGATGTCAAATGAATTCACAATATTACCTAACTCGACATAGGACAAATAACACATAATCAATAGCACATGACTTAATTTATCGAGTGAGTCATCGATTTAGAACATTATCTGACGTAGCACTATAGCACATAATCAATAGTACATGACTCAATATATCGATGGTCAAGCGATTTAGAACATTATCTGACGTAGAACTATACCAAACAAACAAGAACAATTAATATAGTACAACATTCGGTTTTGAAATGATGGTGATCATGATAGAAGTTATCCTTAAAATCTAAAGTACTTGTGAAAAATAGTTAAGCATGTATCTCCCCAAAATAGTTCAAAACATACAAAAGTAGGGACTCTGAAACTCACTTGGACAATGATGCGATGGCAAAAGTGAGTACACGAAATGTAGCGTGATCTCGGCCGACCTATTATGAATGATATGATATGTAATAAGTCATGATGTAATGTTATGCATGCGATTCGGATGATATTTATACCACTTATGAATTTTTGAAAACAATACTTCTCGTCAAAATATAATCTTTTAACGTCTTGACCATTTTAAATTACTTCACATGTATTTGCATTGAAATGATATCCGACGATAATCATTCTTGATTTATTGTGAAAATATTACTTTTCGTCAGTAAAATAATGTTATTGAAATTTCCATGAAAATGACAAAACGGCCTCTAAAAGCTAGTCGTAAAATGGTGCACGTCGGCGTTAGGAAGCGAACTCAACAGTTTTGGGAAGCTCGTATGATAATCTCAAAGTTTTAGTACATGAGTTTTCATCCTAGATGTCTCGAACATAAAGAAAATAGAGGTTAAATATGGTACTTTTAGTCCAAAATATAGTTTAAGGATGGTTTTCGGCAAAGTTTAAGCGACCGTAAGTAATTCATTACAACTCCGCTAATCAAACAATTGGACATTTTGGAAAGTATACTTGGCGATTTTACTTTTACTAGAAGACTTTACTTCATAAAAGTTCTAATTCAATGTTAAAAACAACCTTTTACTTGGTACTAGTTTTGCCGCAAAACTTGTTTATTAGAAATGTTTTATAGTTTTTCTTATATGATAATAGTTCTGACAACTTTTATAAACATGTGTAATTTAGTCGTTACAAATCCGTTTTCTCGTTTTCAAGATCCTTAACCGTATCAAGTATACTAACATATTTTTAACAAATCGACATAATTTACAACGTCCAAGCTTCATTTTTGACTCGTACAAAATAAATATAGTTTGCTGAAATTTTCGAGGATTTTGTATTTTAAATCGCCAAATTGAAAATTCATAACTTCTTCGTTATAACTCCGTTTTAATCCGTTCAAGCGCCACGGTTTCGTTTTAAAGTATATTTTCTAAATATCTAGGCCAAATATTTTTGCTCACTGTCGGATTTTCCGAATTTAATTTTAAGGACAGACCCTTTTCAAAAGCGTGTCGAAATGAGTTTTCTCGCCAACCCTATTCTAACCCATTCAAAACAACTCCGAAGCTATTCTAATCCTACCATACACCTTCTTAAGGTGTCATGGGTTCTAGACATCACCAAAACTAATATATAACAAGGAGTAATTATAGGATGGATTATATATATTTAGCACATAAAACCTTAAAAACCTTAAAATGGTATAAATATCATGAGACTTGCATGTTTCTCAAATAAAATGATATGACCATAAAAATGAATATGAAATAAAAATATGATTATGAATGCTTACTAGTGATATGATGAGGTTTATGGACAAAATGGTTTTTCCTAATCACTTGAGGTTTGTATTACAAAACCTTGCAACAAATGAGACTAGTGTTTAATTAAACTTGACTTGGAAACTTGGAATGATCCTTTCTCTTTTTCTTGGTCCCTTGGCTGCCGTATTTTTAGAGAGAAAAGCAAAGGAAATATTTGATCTTGTTTTTGCAAATGAAAGAAATGAAATGGATAAGGGTAGTATAATATACATATATTAGAGATATTTGCAAGAATTTTGATGACTACTCTCCCCTTGTGTCGACAAGGGGGTTAAGTCATTTTTTTTTTTTTTTTTTTCTAAATGTATAAGTGTAATAACTTGTAAGATATTTGAAATTAAGTGGTAAGTTGTAGTCACTTGTGAATATTTAGGGTAGCGTTGGATAAAAATAAATTTTCCACGGGTCAAGATAAAATATATTGAGGTCATAAAAATTATAAAAATATATTTCTTGCAAAATTTGAGTGAAATAATAATAATCGTGTAGAATTTAATAAAATCGTCGTAATTATATAAATTTAACAATTTATATACAAAATAAATTTAAAACATTGGGTAAACTCATAATATTATTTTTATAACTTAATATGAGTATAAAAATATATCGGGATAATTTTTGGAATTAATGGATCAATTGTTCAAAATAATTAATTACGCGATAACGTTTATTTAATAAAAGTTATACTTTTAATGAAAAATGCAAAACCATGCATAATATTGATATGAAATGATGACAATGATGTTAATGAAATGTAGACTAAACTTAGTCTATATGAAATGTCCTCGATGATATGATCATGAATTCACAGCTAAACCATTACGGTTACGTGAATTTGATGCTCGTAAACCTAGTTCACGATAAATGATAAATAATGAAGCATGAATAATGTTTTGAGAATGACCCGAAAATACAATTGTCACGAGACGGAAAGCCCATAAAGCGTCATCTAATTTGTCGCCCATTTAGCTCGATGCTCACCTTCATGCGTTCAATAATTCTTTTAAGCCACGATTGGATACCTTCACTTGACCACTTGTTTGAGGGTGATACGAGGTAGAAAGCTTATGTTTTACACCATATTTTCCATAACTTTAGCAAATTGATCATTGCAAAATGTGTACCTCGATCATCGATTATGGCCCGAGGAGTTCAAAATCGGAGAATAATTGTTTCAAGAATTTTACCACAACTCGGGCGTCATTCGTGGGTAAAGCTTTGGCTTTCACCCATTTGACACATAATCGACGTGACCGCAGTATATACTTGTTCCTCGTGAAGGCGAGAACGGCCCCATAAAGTCTATGCCCCAAACGTCAAATATTTCACAAATTTTGATGGAATTTTGAGGCATTTCATCCCTTTGTGATATTTTTCCTTGGCGTTGACATGAGTCACAATTTTGACCATGTCATGGGCATCGCGATAGATCGTGGGCCAAAAGAAGCAGAATCAAAGACTTTCTTGGCGGTGTAGTTCGGGCCATGATGTCTCCGTTGGGACCATGGTGACAAGCTTCTAGAATATACATAGCTTCTTTCCGTCCACACACCGCCTAATAATTTGATCGACAGATTCTAAACAAATAAGGGTCATCCCAAAATAATGTTTAATATCTTTGATTTTTTTCTTTTGTTGGGATGACAACCCTTTAACAAGCACATTACCGCTAAGTAGTTTGCAATATCGCAAACCACGGGTTTCATTTTCATTTTTAAGAGAAATCATATTCAGGGACTCGTGTGGAAAATTATCGTTCATTTCCATATCGAGATCCCCTTTATGAGGATTTTCGAGTCTACTCAAATGATCAGCCGCTAGGTTCTCTGCTCCTTTTTTATCGCGAATCTCGATATTAAATTCTTGGAGGAGGAGAACCCGTCGGATCAATCTAGGCTTAGCGTCTTGTTTAGCAAATAGATACTTTAAAGCCGAGTGATCCGTATACACTATTGTCTTAGACAAGACAAGGTAAGGACGAAATTTCTCAAATGCATACACCACCGCTACTAACTCTTTTTCCGTAGTGGTGTAATGTATCTGAGCATTTGATAAAGTCTTACTTGCATAGTGTATAGGTGAAAATATTTGTTCTTCGTTGCCCAAGGCGCTCCGATAGCAAAGTCACTAGCATCACACATTACCTCAAAGGCAAGTCCCGATCGGGGCAACAAGAATGGGAGCTTGGTTAATTTTTCTTAAGATGCTCAAATGACTCCATACATTATTTAGAGAACACAAAGGAGTATCTTTTTCTAATAGATGGGTCATAGGCGGGCTATTTTAGAAAAATCTTTTATGAATCTCTGATAAAACCGGCATGACCTAAGAAACTTCTAATTCCTTTGACCGTGGTAGGAGGTGGTAATTTGGAAATAACATCTACCTTAGCACGATCCACCTCGATACCATTCTTAGAAATCTTATGGCCGAGGAAGATACCCTCTTTAACCATAAGTGACATTTCTCCCAATTTAGAACAAGATTGGTGTCTTCGCACCTTTTGAGCATCATGTCTAAATGGAGAGGCAAGAAGAGAATGAATCTCAACGACCGAAAAATCATCCATGAAAACTTCCATGGTTTTCTTAATCATATCATGAAAGATCGCCACCATACACCTTTGAAAAGTACCCGGGGCATTGCAAAGACCGAAGGGCATGCGACGGTAAGCAAATGTCCCATAAGGGCAGGTGAAGGTGGTCTTTTCTTGGTCTTGGGGATCAATGGAATTTGAAAGTATCCGAGAAAATCCATCAAAGCAATAGAACTCATTTCCGCTAATCGTTCTAACAATATATGATAAAAAGATCGCCACGTGGTTCTTTGTGTGCGAGAGGTGAAACAAAAGAACGCTACTCTTTTATTTGCAACTTCATGTCTTCATGTGTATTAATTTACACCAACTTCTATTATATTTTGCTTGGGCTTGAGTCTACATCAACCGGTGGGCTTCGATTCGTTCTTTGGATTGCGACAGAGGGCTTGAACAAGATCTGCTGTTGGGCTTGGACGACTAGTAAATTCTTGTGATCTGGGCCTCGAATCGTTGGACCTCTTTTTTCGTGATCTTTCCAATGATGTGCTCGAATAATTTTTACGACTTCGTTTGAACCTCGAAAAACATGAAAATGTCGTTGAAACTCATCCGAAAATCACCGTTTTTGCTTTGTTTTCAAACCCTTGTACCTGCAAGACATAATAACACAAATCCAACATATTTGCAATATAATTTGACATATCTAATGGTTATTAGTCGATTTAGCATATTTTTAGATATAAAATGATGTGTGTTTTAGCACTCGTCAAGCATCTTTCGAAACCAAACAAAATTTCTCCATCAAAGCCGCCTTCACCTCCTCGCACATGGATCTCTTTGGACTGTCGGTCCCGGATCAATCCGGCATGAGAAGTATCACGATTGTCATTGTTGATGAGTTTTCAAGATACACTTGGGTATACTTTCTTTCCAAAAGAGTCGAGCGGTGATACAATAATGTCATTCATTAGAAAAATTGAAAACCGAATGACATTCTTGTTAAACAAATCGAAGCCGACAATGGTGCGAGTTCGAAATCAAGAGCTTGAAAGCTACGTGATGAAAAGGAATTTCTCAAAATTTCTCATCTCCTTATACCCACGAACAAAATGGGGTTCTTTGAAGGAAAACGGACCTCTCATTGAGGCAGCAAGAACCATGTTAAATGGCTCACCCTCTCAAAGCATTTACGGATGAAGACGATCAAAGCGCTGTTACACTCAAACAGTCAATCATTGTCAAAGACATATTAAAACCCCATATGAGACTTTCAAAGGTAGACTTCGACATCGACTACTTTCATGTGTTTGGATGTCTGTGTTTATTATAACCACAAGGATCACCTAGGCAAATTTGATGCAAAAGGCGATGATGGATATTTCTTAGGCTACTCATCGATCTCCAAAGCCTTGTGGTGTTTAACACCGAAGACAACAAGTTGAGAAACCTTTCATGTCACATTTGTTGAAAGTTCGAAAGCATCGGGTTCATCAATACCTCGATGGAGGAAATAGGAATTGATGACTCATCAAGATATCCTTCGATGAGTTCAACATGAAATCAATTCCTCATATCAGGCGATCTCGACATCTCATATTATGTCTTACCTCACAACCTACCCCAACCAACTATCGGTGAGTTCATTGATAATCGATCGGTCCTATTTGGGATAGGAAACATCGATCCAAATGATCAGAACACGTAACTCAAGAACCTCAACTTGAACAAGACATCTCTGGATGATCTAAATGATTATGTGGCTCTTGCACTGAACTCACTTTGAACTCCCGGTGACATCTTCAAGCTCGGATCCTAGACCACAAAGTAAGTGGACAAGATCTCGGGATATTGAGCTTGTAAACATCATTGGTGAACCAGCGAGGGCATGCTCACTAGAAGCATGGTCGCTAAGTTAACTATGACTTGACCAATGAATGCCTATATCTCGATTACCTATCGGATATAGAACCCAAAATTGTCCATTGAGGCTCTAAAGCACCCAAGCGGGTTCGGGCCATGCAAGAAGAACTTCAGCAGTTTGATAAAAACAAGGTCATGACCTTGATCAAATATCCTTAAGATGTCATTGTCATAGGAATGAAGTGGGTTTCGAAACAAAGCGATGAAAGCAGACGCGTCATTAAAAACAAAGCCGGACTTGTAGCCAAAGGTTACGGTCAACAAGAAGGCATTGACTATTGTCACACCCCAAATTACATTTTTGCGTGGTGGAATTCACGGGATTGATGTCATAGCATCACAATCACGATTATATTGAGCGACCTAAAGTGTCGTTTGGAAAATACATCGTTTGATTTAATAAAATAATCGAGTTACAAAGTATAGGTCCCAAATGAAAGTTACTATATGCGGAAATAAATTTGTTACAATTCAAACGATGTTTTAAAGTGCATAAAATCCATGTAAGCAGCGTCGTCACCGCGACTCTATGATAAGTCCACATGCATGCCATGAAGTATATGCCTTAGATAAGCGAGATAAAACATGCTTAAAAGCATCAACACAAAGGTTGAGTGAAATCCATAGGTTTAATTAATTCGTTTGAACACAATATTAGTAGTGTGAGTTACATTGTTCCACACTCATCGTTGAAAACAAAACAACATTTATTTCACTAAGTTCATGACAACCAAAGCGTAAACCTCGTACCAATAGAAATTGGTAAAATCGTTTCATCATGACCCTAATAGGTAAACTTGCCAATTTACCTTAATGATTCAAATATAGTGCGTTCGATTTCCCTAGCGGGTCAATAAGAGCGGAGTGTTAATTCAATAGGCCTATTCACAATATTCGCTCACCTGAAGTGACTAATGGTGCATCTTGTAGGGACTTCAAACATGGCAATTGATTACTTAGTGACAATAAAACATTTTGATATAACGTCAGTTCAAAGCATTTGTGTTCGATTAAAATTATAGCATGTATCTCCCCAAGAGTTTGTAAAACAATTAAGTAATAGAAAGTGGGGCTATGAACTCACTGTTGCAATGATTATGATGACAAAAGTGGATACATGAAATGTAGCGTGAATCTAAAGCCGACCTATTATGAATGATATGATATGTAATAAGTCATGATGTAATGCTATGCATGCAATTCGGATGATATTTATACCACTTATGAAGTTTTGAAAACAATACTTCTCGTCGAAAATATAATCTTTTAACATCTTGACCATTTTAAATTACTTCACATGTATTTACGTTGAAATGATATCCGACGATAATCATTTAGTGATTTATTAAGAGATTATAACTTTTAGTAGTAAAATAATGTCATTTGACAATTTCATGAAAGTGACTAAATGGCCTCGAAAAGCTAGTCGTAAAATGGTGTCGTCGGCGTTTGAAGCGAACTCAACGGTTTGGGAAGCTTGTATCATTATCTCAAAGTTTTAGCATTTAAGTTTCCATCCTAGAGGTCTAGTTCATAGAGAAAAATATAGGTTAAGTATGGTAATTTTGTCCAAAATATAGTTTAAGGGTGGTTTTGGCAAAGTTGAAGTAACCGTATTTAATTCATTACAACTCCGCTAAACAAGCGGTCGGTCATTTTGGAAAATATGCTTGGTGAACTTACTTTTACTAGAAGCCATCACTTTATAAAAGTTCTCGTCAATGTTAAAACAACCTTCAACATGGTCACTTGTTTACCGTAACACTTGTCTAATAGAAATATAATAGTTTTTCTTAAATAATAAAGTTACGGCAATTTTGTGTAATCGTGTATAATTTAATCTTTATAAATCCGTTTTCTACGTATTATATGTCCTTAGCTTCGTATCAAAGTATACTAATATATTATTGGTAAGTCGAAATATTTTATAACGCCTAAGCCTCATTTTTGACTCGTACAAAATAGACGTAACATGCTGAAATTTTCGGGATATATATATTTTCGTCGTCAAACTTGAAAAATTCATATCTTCTTCGTTATAGCTCCGTTTTAATCCGTTCAAGCGCCACGGTTTCGTTTTAAAGTATATTTTCTAAATATCTAGGCCAAAAATTTTATATCTTGTCGGATTTTCCAGATTTCAAAAATAAGGACAGACCCTTTTATAAACTTGTCGAAATGAGTTTTCTAGTGCCAAACCTATTCTAATCCATTCAAAACAACTCCGAAGCTATTCTAATCCTACCATACACCTTCTTAGGGTGTCATGGGTTCCTATACATCACCAAGAGTGATATATTACAAGGAATAATTATAGGATGACTTATTTATATATAACTCTTAAAAACAATGTAAAAGTGGTATAAACATCCATAAGTCTTGCATGTTAACTCAAATATGATGTAATGAATATGAAATAATTATGAAAGATGATGATGTATATGAAATGCTTACAAGTTAACTTGATGAGGTGAATAGAACAAAGGATTTATCTTAAACACCTTAGGTTTTATTTCAAAACCTTAACTAAGAGTGTATCTAGATTGTTAAAAACTTGACTTGAGAAATTTTGGTGATCTCCTTCTTACTCACTTATGGTGGCCGGTTTTGAGAGAAGAAAAAGAGAGAAGAACTTGACTTTTTACACTTTGAATTATTTGATTGAAATGTGTAAGAACTTGGAGTGTAGAATTATATAAGTGAAAGAAATCTTGCATATCTTGAAAATCATCCCCCCTTGTGTCGACAAGGGGGTATATATTTTAATAATACATATTTTTTTTTCTTTTATTTATTATGTATGTAAAATGTATAAGTAAAGTGAGTTAAGTAAATATAAGTTGTAACTTGTATATACATTTGAGCATTTAGGGTAGCGTTAGCTAGAAATAAATTTTTAACGGATCATAGTAAAATATATTGAGGTCATAAAAATTATAAAAATACATTTCTTGCAAAATTTGAGTGAAATAATAATTATCGTGTAGTTTTTAAGAAAACCGTCATAATAATATAACTTTAACAATTTATATACAACATAAATTTAAAACACTGGGTAAACTCATAATATTATTTTTATAAACTTAATGTAAGTATAAAAATATATCGGGATAATGTTTGGAAGTAATGGATCAATTGTTCAAAATAATTAATTCTGCGATAACGTTTATTTAATATGAAAATTGCTGCGTTTAATGTGAAATGCAAAATCATGAATGAACTAACATGATGATAATGATGCCAATGAAATGTAGACTAAACCTAGTCTATATGAAATGTCCTTGATGATTGTTCATGAATTAGCAGACTAAATCATTAAGGTTCGCAATTTGATACTCGTAAACCCGCTTTCACGATAAATGATGAAATAGTGAAACTTGAGAAATGACACGAATTGCGAGTTGTCACAACTATGATGAGACATTTGCTCTGTTGCAAGAATGGAAGCCATCAGGATCTTCCTTGCATATGCTACCTACATGAACTTCAAAGTTTACCAAATGGATGTCAAGAGTGCATTCCTAAATGGTGAACTCAAGGAAGATGTTTATGTTCAACAACCTCCGGGCTTTGAGAGTAGTGAATTCACGACTATGTCGCAAGCTTGATAAAGCCCTTTATGGTGAAACAAGCTCCCGGGCATGGTATGAAACTCTCTCGGCCTTCACGATTCAAAACAAGTTTGTCGGAGGAAAGATAGACAACACATTGTTTATCTATAGGACAAAACAAGATGTGATATTGGTCCAAGTATATGTTGATGACATCATCTTTGGCTCAACAAACTACACTCTTTGCAAACAGTTTGAAAAACTAATGACAAAGAAGTTTGAAATGAGCATGATGGGTGAACTCACATACTTCCTTGGACTACAAATTATGCAAACTGATAAAGGAATCTCCATCAGTCAAGAGAAGTACACAAGAAATCTCTTGAAGAAATATGAAATATCGATCGTGCCTCGGTGAAGACTCCAATTATCCCACCTAACAACCTTGGACTGATCTCACTAGCAAATCGATCAATCAAACCCATTTCGGAGGGATTGTTGGCTCATGATGTATCTAAGCGCTTCCGGACCGGACATACAATTCTCGATCGTCTAATAGCTAGATATCGGTCAATCCCAAAGAATCTCACCTCACTGCACCAAAAGAATACTCGGTACACGAAGGGAACACCAAGCCTTGGACTCTATTATCCAAAATGCTCGGGGTTCGATCTCAAAGGTTACTCGATTACGATTATCTTTGGTTGCAACATGGACGAGAAAAAGTACCTCGGGGTCTGTCAATTTCTTGGAGGAAAAGCGGTTTGTTGGAGTGCTAAAAGCAACAATCGGTGGCTATGTCTTCGGTGAAGGCGAGTATGTAGGCTATTTGCGAGGATCTTTGTGCCAATGTTTTATGGATGAAAAGTCAACTCGGTGACTACGACATTCATTACGAATGGTACCCATCTTTTGTGATAACACCGCTATTGCAATCTCCAACGACCATGTCCTCCACCAAAGAACCAAACACATTGATATCGGATATCACTTCATCGGGGATCACATAATGAAAGGAGACATAGAACTTCATTTCATCCCTATTGAATATCAATGGTTGATATCTTAACCAAACCTTGGATGAACCTACCTTGAGGCGAAAATTTGAATTGGGAATGCTTGACATTGAAAGTCGGTGTCGAAAACCAATATTAGTAAGTTCTCGAAATGGTTCATCCTCCCGAACACCAAAATAAACCCTCACTTGAATGAGTAAGACTCATTCGGGGACCTGACGATTAATATTGAGCATTGAATGAGTAACTAAATGATCCAAGTATCGATTACTTAAATGTCCTAGGTTGGTAACTATGCAAATTTAATATAGGAATATATGTCTCTTTGTCTTCTTGTCAACCACATCAAAGGTCCTCATAAACTTACCTCATCCCACTTGGCATTAAATGCCTCCTCTCACATAAAATATCTAATGGATATTTTATTACTACAAAAGTGCACTTTTACGTGCCTTTAACGCTATTCCTTGAAATACGGGATTTTACTGCGGGTAGTGGTGGGTGGCATTAAATGTGGAATTTCAAACGATTTCAAAAACCGTCTTTACATATCCATGTTTATGCAAAAACCACCCCTCTCACCACTCTATAAATACCCCTCTCATTAACATTAAAACACACACAATTGATTTCTGCAAACAAAACTCTGTCAAAATTTCTTTCAAACCCAGAAATCGTTGTGTTCTTCAAACCTCTTTCAGAAAAACCTTCATTGTAAACATTTACAAAAGATTTTTCATCAAAACTTAAGAGATTCAAAAAATTCTTTTGACTGTTCTTGTCAAGTTTTCCTCAAAACCCTAAAAGCTATTTCAAATGGAAATGGCAAGAACTCAATCTCTTCAGTATGCACAACAGTGGGCAGGGGATCTAACTAATGTTGAATTTAAAACCAATAATGTCATAGGCAATTTTGATTACCCACAAAATGTCCCAGCCTATAAAGACATTATGAAATTTTATTTAAGCGTCCTTTGAAAAATGCCTTTGTTCGGTGTCCTCTATTGTTTACCAAAACCTCCTCGGGAGTTTTGGGCAACAACCGTGGCCTATGACCCGACACTGCTACTAATGAGATTGACCTACGACCACTAAGGGAGTATCTCATTAAGTTCGATCTTTTATGGGAAACAATCGATCACCTGGATTACAAAACGTTTTCCACCTCTTGAGGTTAGACTATAATAAAGGTGTTTATGTTGCCCATCCCGAACCCACAATGATGAAGGATGGGTTAAAGCGAATACTTTAGAGCCAAACTTTTGGGCAGAACCCGATCACCAAAAATTCATTCCCGTGGCTTGGAGGATCTTATTCACTTTTGTGATTGGGTCCTCGGCGGGAACCACTCATCAATGAGCAGGTTAATTCTATTCGGTTGATGATGGCTTCTTGTTTGATGAATGGGGTAAATGTCGACATTGGGAGATCATTTACGGTGATCTCGTAACTAAGCTCTGAGCAAATCTAGGGCAAAATATGTCTCATATCCTAGATTTGTCTCTTGTCTTCTAAGTGTTCTTGGGTTGCAATTACCCTCGGGAAGAAAAATTTGGGAGCAAATCAAATTTTCAAAAAAACCCATCCTAGTCCATAACATTGAATTGATGGCCCATATGGTTCTTGTAAACAACCGGGAGGATCGATGTCTCAAACCCTGCTCCTAAAAAGAAAAGGAATTCTCGGGCTGGGACTAAGACTAAACCCAAGTCTCGGGGCCACGAGGCTTCAAACACGACCTAAGAGGCACAAAAGCCCAGTGAATTGACACCCATTGGTGACGAGAAACATCCACCCGTGACAACAAAGGACACCGATACATCACGTCGGTGCCTTGGTCACAACCACTACTCCCAAGATCCGGAGGAAACATACAACCCGGTAGGGGAGCACCTTCCACAGCGCCAAGTGATGACATTAGCAAATCCAAGCCTTTGTCTAAGGGAACAGCGATCGATCCCAAAGACTCGGAGGAACCAAACAACCCGGCGATAGGGATACAACTATCACTAACTCGCTAAAGGCTGGAAACACCCACCGGTGTCTCGGGGTCAGCAGGGGACAAAGACTCGGAGGAAAGAAACAACCCACCGATACGGAACCCAAAACCAATCCGACTCCGAGAAGGCACTGGAAACTCCACCGGTCTCGAGGGTCAACGAGGACAAAGACTCGAGAGGAAATATACCACCGATATGGAACCCATCACCAACCCCTTGTTAACCGTTCTTGATGTTCTTGGAATACTATTCTCGAAGATGAGCTTGCGACATCGATGATGAAATTTTATCATTTGGAGAAGAAGTGGACCGAGGTTCAATCGAACAAGAGCCTCGGCTGATCCAAAGGAGCATCTTGAATCACCATTCGACTGAAAATGATGACTCCTCTTCCTCCATCGATGAATTTGCAAGATTTGATAATGTTCTCCCACTTCATCGAAAAGCGACTTGTTCGGTGGATCACCAAAGCTTCAAGGAAATTATACTTTGGGGTCACTTTGCAACATTGTGGGAACAACATCTTGAAATTTGGAGCAAGTTATGCGGATCTGAAGGTGAGGTCCAAGCCTTTGATGAAAATGTTCATGAGCACAGAGACTTGATGTATGACACCATTCACAGACTGGATGAAAATTTGGCTAAATTTTTCAGACATCTTCAGGGTGTTGGCACAACGGTAGATGAGGGGGAGAATACTGCTGAAGAAACTTCTCTTCACACTGAGGGGTAGCCAACACCATCAGTCTCTGCAGCTCCAATATCATCATCACAACCAGTCTCAGCAATACCCATCTCATCACTTCTACCACAAACATCAACAACAACAACAACAACACTGACAGTCACAACACCTATCATGACAACAACACCACCCTTGGTTGCATCATCTTCCTCAGGCCAGGACAAAGGCAAAGGCATAATGACAACTCGAGCACGAGAAGATTCCTACAAAATCGGTGACCATGAATACCTTCTCACACCTCAACAGCTAAGTAAATATCTTGCTAAAGAACAAAGGAGATTGAAACAAGGCGAGGAAGATAAGAAGAGTAAAGAAGCCTTGGTTAAAGTGATTGCCGAAGAAGCTTAGAATGTGAGAATTGATCCAAAGAAGCTTCAAAAGGGTCGAGCGGGAGAAAAGTTTAAGGATGCTCAGCGGCTAAGATGGCGAAATGAAAAAGCAGTTGGAAGAAAAGAACAAAAGATCTGCGCCATCGGAAAGCAAGGATTGACGACTACTGGCGGTCAATGACAAGCGAAGGCTGCTGAGAAGATCACTTATGTCAAAATCATTCCGGTCTAAACCACGGCTATGAGCGTCTGGGGGATGATAAAGACACGAGGTTCATGATCCCTTAAATTCACTAACTTTGGGATCGGTGAACTCGATGAACTCGATCAATAATTGAAAAGAAGCGAGAATAAGGTGGTTAAGGAGGCGTGAAGATGCTCGACAAAAGATATGAAAGGTCGAGGATGCACCGGCTCAACTAGGAATTCGACCTTCCTTATGACACCTCAAGGATCTCAACCACAATCATCCACCGGCAAAGAAAAGGGTTGAGTTCCACCGAGATAAAAGTGCACGGATTCGAATGCAACAGAGGAGCGCGGAAGGTGTTAAGTTTGTGAGCTGTCTAGTGATTGAGAAGCACGAAGAGGGCTATTCCACATTGATGTCTATGAAACCCATCATTTCAAAGATGGAGTGATATTGATCGGTGGTGTGGGTGCAATCTTTGAGCTACATACCGTGGCCTCTCAAGATAAGAGACCATCGACAGGAAACACTCATCACCAAGAAAGTCAAGCTTGAAGCTTGGGAATCCATACGGGTGGCATCATTTTATTTATCTTTTGTACTAGTGATAGGAACCTTGTAATTTGATCAATAAGCGATGTATGTTTTGTTAAAATATTCGGTTCCTTATTGTATTCATTAGTACATTCGATGTAAGAAGAAGCCATTTGCTCACTTACTGGTCAAACACTTAGGCTATTTGTATATCCAAATAGGGGAGGCTGTTGGGTTCGATAAATACCCAAACCCCTTAATCTAGGATTTGAATAGAAAATAGCCCGTGTTTAGTCCGTTAACACTAACGAGTTCTTGAGTGCATAGTCTCGGTGAGTCATCTTCGAGGATACTCGGTATGAGGCGAAGAAGAAGTCTCTCCACTCGATGGCGGAACTTAATGGGTGAAGACTAAGTCAAGAAGAAGATGATGTATTCGGTGAATGATGACAATAACTCACTGAATCCCTAAGACTCTCTCCAACTACTTACATCAAGACAAATCAAGTAAAGGCGAAGAAAGAGCGGGACAAGGCGGGATAAGTTTGAATCGAGATAAGATGAAGTCCTTATCAACCAAAGTCAACTTTCCATGAATGGCAAAGATTAGTCTCGGTGTCATCATTGAACTTAGGAAAGTAGTCTTGTCTCTTACCTAGAATAGTCTTTGTAGCAGAGACAAAATACATCGATATTTTTGTCTTACGTATGATGTCGGTTGTCACTTAGGAAAGAGTTAAAAATCATACATGTATAAATAGCATAAGAGATGGAGTGAAAGGTTAAGCTTGTGAATTGTAAAACACACATACACATAAGCCATCTTTTCACTCCTCCAAACACAACTTAGTTCTGAGATAGCTCGGTGGGCTCTAGAGTTGTGCTCGGACTTAACCGAGCAGAGAGGTCACCAAACTTTGTCATTTCAATCCTAAGTGCTATTCCAAGTACTTGGGTAACGTATTCTTTGTTGATTTATTTCTAATAAGAATATGATGTTGAAAATTTATAAGTGTGTTTTTCTTACGTTAATTTCAGTCATAGTTCGCTATTAACTTGTTTTATACACTTAAAACTGTTTTAAACAATAGTGAATGGGGAAAAACAGTAAGGTTACAAGTTTAAAAGCCACACACCAAATGATAAACGCTACACATGTAAAAAAAACAGTTGTCACTGCCTAAATTACCGACAAAACAAGAAAAGGCGGTCACACACGTTGGCTATACCTCTAAATTACAATATAATATTGTCAACTACATAATACCGTTGCTTTTTGTAATGCTTGAATCTATTATTAATAAAATCTTAATAACTTGAAACAATCCTATTAGAAAATATACTCTCATACTTAGATCGACTCCACATAATTTTTTTGAAAACTGTATATTTCTGCTGTTATGCAACCACGCATCAAAATTATAGTTATTCGAAAGTGATTCTCTAACGCTACAAACAGGTTTGTTGAAAGAAACTTATGGGTCGTCGGATTAGAGAAAACTAGACCCATGAACCGCTAGGCGCGGTGCTAAATCTAGTTTATATAAATGAGAATGATATTTACGTAATATTGAGTTTTAAGAAGGATATGCATGTAATTCTTTCTAACCAAAGGCCTCAGTCAGGAGTATGGAGGTTTTACCCTCCTGGCAAGGTCTCAAGTTCGAGTCTTGTATAGGGCGATAGGGGTTTTCTCCAGCGTGCGTAAAGGAAGGGTATCATTGCCTTCTAGGATGGACCCAATCGATTGTGTGAGTTAACCGCGCCGCCCGAGCTAGAAGCCATGTAGCCATAATTGCCGTTAAAAAAATTAAGCTGTAATTCTTTCTAAATATATACCTGTGTATTAAGTTGTACAAATTGAATTCAAAAATATATTCCTTTTGTTGAATTCTTTAGAGTTTAAGGCCGTCTGATAGGCGTGTCTTTCTGAAATGTCTGGTTTTGTGCGTGAACTAAAATCCGTTCCATTTATGTTGCGTCTTTTATGTTTTGTACCATTTTGCACGCATGTTCTGAGCGAACCGGTTGGGAATGTATAAAGCGGCAAAAATGCCTATGTGGCATATTTTTGAGTAAATTACATAGATCGTCCTTCTTGTTTGTCCCAAAAGCATCTCATCACAGTCGTTTTCGTCCGTTTTTTACGTTTTCGTCCGTTTTTTTTTTTTACGTTTTCATCTGCTTTACGCCGCCCTTTTTTTACGTTTTCATCCATTTTTATGCATTTTTGTCATTTTACGTTTTAAATCATTTCTTTACGTTTTGTCCGTTTTTTGTTTTAATCCTTTTTTTTATGTTTTGTCCGTTCGTTCACGTTCTCATCATTTTTTCGTTTATGTTTTTTTTTACAATTTCGTCCGTTTTTTCATTTCGTCTTTTTACGTTTTGTCCGTTTCGTTACGTTTTCATCATTGTTTTCGTTTCGTTTATTTTTACAATTTAAATCTTTTTTCATTTTCAAGCTGTTTTTCGTTTTCATCCGTTTTTTTGTTTCGCTTTGTTTTTTAAGTTTTCATCGGTTTCTTTACGTTTTAAATACATTTTTACGTTTTTATGCATTATTTTAGGTTTCGTCCGTATCTTTCGTTTTGTCCTTTTTTCGGTTTAAATGCTTTTTACGTAAGAAAGCGGATGAAAACATAAAAGACACAAGAACAAAAAGCAGACGAATCGTAAAATGGACGGCGTAAAAATGAGCAACATAAAAGCGTAAAAAGCAGACAACGAAAAAACATACAAAAACGTAAAAAGCGAGCAACGTATAAAACGGGTAATAACATAAGAAAGCGTATAAAATGGAGGTAAAGCGTTTGAAATCGTAAGAAAATGTATAAAAGGACGAAACGTATAAAGGCGGGTAAAAGCGTAAGAAAAGCGGAAGAAAGCGAGCAACGATAAAAGCGGATAAAACTTATATAAGTACGTTTGAAAAGTGCATATTTATTTAGCGGCCAAAACCCTATTATTTAACTTATTTTGTTAGTCGAAATCGACGTGCGTGCTTACGTGGTAATAGTGATTATGATTTGGTAAAAGCAAGTTTAACCGTGCGAAATGATATAAAACATAAAAGTACTGTGACGTAAAATGGAATGGATTTTAGTTCATGTACCAAACGGTACATTTCGTATAAACCAATTCTTTATTGAAAATGAAGCGACCGCTATAAATGTGACAGCTATGTTTCAGAACCTGGACCCATTTGACCTCAATTATTAACCAAATAATTTAATAACTCAAGAAATAGGAAAAAGTATGAATTATCATCAACTTTAGAGCAAATATCTCTCGTTAATGGAGATATTAACCATACTTTTCTTTTGTTTTCATACATTGCTTACATGTACCAGAGCAGCAGAAACGATATCCATAAATCAAACCCTTAGAGATGGTGAAACTATTGTTTCAGCCCAGGAATCATTCGAGCTCGGGTTCTTTAGCCCGAGCAACACCTCTAAAAACCGATATCTAGGCATATGGTACAAAAAGTTTGCAACTGGCACCATTGTTTGGGTTGCCAATACAGAGACTCCAATTAGTAACAAAACGGGTGAGCTAACTCTCAATCCGGGTGGATTATTGGTGCTTCGTGACTCCAGCTCCAACCGAATCATTTGGTCATCGAATATGTCAAGAGATGCTAAAACCGTGGTGGCTCAGTTATTGGATACTTCAAATTTTATGGTTGTTGATAGTGAAGCTGGACCAGAAAATTACATTTGGCAGAGTTTTGATCATCCAGGAAATACCATGATGCCAAATATGAAACTTAGGAGAAATTTGGAAAGGGGTTTGATTACGAACTTTACATCATGGAAAAGTGATGATGATCCTTCACAAGGCCAATATATGATTTATATGGATTTTAATGGACTCCCACAAGTATATCAAAAAAATGGAGATGAGCTTGAGTATAGGCTGGGATCTTGGAATGGTCTTGCATATAGCGGCAGCACGAATAACCATCCAAATCCCATATATGACAGTTTTTTTTATATGGATGAAAACGAGATTTCATCTGTAATTGTATTGAAGAATAGATCGGTTCTTAGTAAGTTGACACTAAGTCCAGAAGGAAACATGGAGCAGTGGAATTGGATCACGGGAACGCAAGGTTGGTTTCTATATTCTTCACTCACAACAGATAGTTGTGAACGATATGCATTGTGTGGAGTTCATGGGATTTGTGACATCGCTCAATCGCCTAATTGTGGGTGTATAAGAGGGTTTACGCCTAAAAGGCGGATCAATGGAAATATCTGATTGGTCAGTGGTTGTCAAAGAGATACCATTGAATTGCAGTGTTGGGGAAGGGTTTAGAAAGTATTCATTTGTGAAATTACCCGACACTCGACAATCATGGTTTGATAGGAATATGACGATGGAGCAATGCAAGGTGAAATGTAAAAATGAGTGCAATTGTACGGCTTACGCGACTTTGGACATTAAACAAGGTATTGGCTGTTTGATATGGCACAACGAATTCACTGATATGCGAATACTTCCTGGTAACGGGCAAGACATTTACATACGAATGACCGCTTCTGAATTAGGTAAACGCTTAATCTTGTAGGTAAAAGATATGCAATTTGATTTATGTGAGTCGAAAGTTCACATACCTCAAAGCACGTCTCATTTACTTAGAATTATTAAAAATATAACCATCAAATTTTGTATATTGTTTTAGAGAAAGACATAAGGGGAACGAGAAGCAAATCAATTCGAGCAATTGTAATCCCTGCTACTCTAGGATTCGTGATTCTACTGGGACTATGTATATTGATCATCATGAAGAAGAAGAAGAAGAAGAAGGAGGCCAAGTCACAAGGTAAATCACTTTTATTATGTATCTATACTTTTTCTAGATTTCCTGTATTAGAATATAAGCCAAATGAGGTTCCCCTGTAAAACCAATTGGCAAATAAGAGAGTAGTAACTCATCAAATTTATATATAGGCTTATAATTTTTCTCTATTTCTAATATGGGATTGGATTCTCACCCGACCTTGATTTTGTTTCCATAGGTAAACACAATTCATTTGTTGATGAGAATCATCTAGACCTCCATTCTTCAGTCTTTCCACATTGAGTGTTGCAACGAATGATTTTTCAACCAATAACAAGCTCGGTGAGGGTGGTTTTGGACCTGTTTACAAGGTACTACATATATTTTAACATAAAGTTTGCCTATTAAATCGATTAATTATCCAATTACATCATTGGTGATTTTGCATCACCAACGTGATTTAAGTGTAATGGATTGACTTAGTTGACCAATGTGTAATTGTGATAAATGTTCAACAAGTCGGTGTTATGCGGAGTGCACACTTGTATGACGCTATGTTAAAACGCACTAGAAAATAAAATTTCCGGTATTTTGCCCTTAAATTTAACTGATTTGGTGGATAATATAACTGCTATGGCAGTTACAACCAACTGTCAGTTTTGTTGGTCATATGTATGTGTTATTATCTGGTCGGTTTCATAACAAATAAAAACATATTCTCGTTTCTAAAATCTGAGTTTTATCCGATTTAAGATTTCGATAGAACCATCGAAATACTTCAATCTGAAAGTGTTTACACGACTCTCAAATTTTTGTGATCCAAATTTCTAACATCTTCGTGAAGGGGTTTCTTGAGGACGGTAGAGAAATTGCAGTGAAACGGCTATCACTGTGTTCTACACAAGGAGTTGAAGAGTTTAAAAATGAAGTTATCTTCATTTCCAGACTTCAACATCGAAACCTTGTTAAAATGCTAGGTTTCTGCATCGATGAGACCGAAAAGTTATTGGTTTATGAGTACATGCCTAATGGTAGCCTTGACTCATATCTATTTGGTAAGTTGAATATCCAAATGTTTAGATGTACAAATTCATATCATTCTTTCGTGAAAAACAATGTAATGAATATAAATCTTTTGTAGAAGAAGCCAAAAGCAAAACGCTCGACTGGTCACAAAGATTCCACATTATCAATGGGATTGCTCGAGGTTTACTTTATCTTCATCAAGATTCTCGACTTCTAATCATTCATAGAGACCTTAAGGCTAGCAACATTTTGCTCGATCGTGAAATGAACCCAAAAATATCAGATTTTGGTCTCGCAAGAAGCTTTGGAGGAAATGAGACCGAAAGAAATACTAAGCAGTGGTTGGGACTTAGTAAGAGTTTACTTTAAATTCATTCTATGCTTTAAAATTTGGTAAAATTACTTATATTATGAATTTTTTTGGTGAGGTTATGCATCTACTGTATCTCATATCGAATAGATAAGATGTAGTCCTAATTTTATATAGCAACACTTTCCAGAACATTGATAAAATAAGAGAAGTTTGAATGTGTTTTGGCTCTTAGCCCACTAATAACTTATTAGCTTAGATCATGTTCTTAAGTTGATCACAAAGTTATTGGATTAGTCCATTGTTTTGGGTTTTGGAGGTGTCACATTTTCAAATTTGCCTTTTCATATTATATAATTAAGGACCCAAAAAAAGAAAAAATTGTCTGATGTATATAAATGATGGACATCTTGGTGCAGTGGGTACATGTCCCCCGAGTATGCTGGAGACGGAAAGTTTTCAATTAAATCAGATGTATTTAGCTTTGGTGTTATGATATTGGAAATAAAAGCGGGAAGAGAAACAGAGGATTCTTCCATCTATCTCATAGCCACAGCCTTCTTGGACATGTAAGATAATTGAAAATTTGCCTTAAAAATGTGAAATGAACTATTTCTGTCATCCTGATGTGTTTTGACTCATTGGTCTTTAGGCATGGAAACTCTATGTAGAAGGAAAGGCCTTGGAACTAGCCGATGAATCTTTTTCAACTTCATGCGACAAATTTGAAGTCATGCGGTCATTCCATGTTGGTTTATTATGCATTCAACATAACCCGAACGATAGACCAGACATGGCTATGGTGGTTATGATGTTGTGTAGCGATGGTGAACTACCTCAGCCAAAGCAGCCTGGCTTTTATACAGAACCTAGTTCTGAGTGTTCAAGTAGCGTGCAAACACCAAACTCAAACAATTATGTCACGGTTTCACTTTTGACCCCTAGATAAGTAAGTCATAATTACAGATATTATATGTTCTTAGTTCTCATGTACGGTTTATTCTTTTCCTATAAAATATTCATTTTTTATCTTTGATTTTTCGTTCGGATTCAAATCATACCATTCCTTTTTATAGTAAGCCATAATAAATTTGTACAAGGAGCAACCCACGACTAGCCCCCTAACCGCAAATAATTGATACCGGAGACTACTTAAAACCATTTCTAAACTTTGTAAAAATATGTAGATGATATGCTTTTGGGTGTGTTTTTGGTGGGTTTTGGGAAAGAAGAGTGTTTGGGAATAGGTTTTATCAACCACTTCAGGTTAAATACATAATTGTTAGTTAATTGGTGTCTATACATCATTATCTTTTTGTAGATATGAAATTTGATTGTCTACCATTCCCTCCAAATGCTCAATAATAAACAGCAGCAACTTCACGCCATAGCCGTTTCGCTGGACCAATTTTCTGTGTAATTGCATCCGAAAGCCTAGTTACCACATTTCGTTCAGATTTCACGTCTGAATTAAAAATTTAAGCATTACGTAATTGAATGAACAGAAGCATCATCTTATGTAAATATGTTCTAAAAGTCATATATAGATATGTTAAAGAAGTCAGGAATCACCTGTACGTTTTAACTGAACAAATACATCTATCATAAACCGAATATAACATGTCTTTGTAGATAATATAAAGAAATATGTATATAGAAAAGGTTTTACTATCTAGGTTCTGGGTATGTGACGGATAAGTGGTTGTATGAACTCCGTTCAGGATTATTAGATGACGAGTTTGCCTCTTGTGGTCTTCTTCGGTATAGAAACCAGGTTCTTTAGGTTCAGGCAGTGGAATTTGGCTACCTAGCATAAGAACCACCATAGGCATGTCTGGTCTGTCTTCAGGATACTTTTGCACACATAGTAAACCTATGTGAACTGCTCGGCTCACTTCTGATTCAATATAAGGCCCGTTGATAAAGCTGTCGATGAGCTCCACATGCTTGCTGCTATTGTAAAGCCTCCACGCCTGAGAAATAGAAGTCATGTTAGTACCTAAAAGATATGTACGGTACCAAGATGCTGTATTGGACAAATAGGAACAGAGTACTAAAATGACATAGTATCATACTCGAAGTATTCTTAACTAAAGTAGAGGCTTTTGTTGTGATTAGAAAGAACATTAGGTGTAACTTACATGTCCAAGAAGATTGAGATCGTGATTGGCGTCTTGAAATCCTCTATTTTTCTTTCCACTTACTATTTCTAATACCAATACACCAAAGCTAAAGACATATGGTGGAGTATATCCCATCAATAGTATACTCAGGTGTCATGTAACCACTGCAGGAAGTTAATGGACAAATCAGTTAGCTTTTGATTAGAAACGGTTGAAGTTGAGTTTATAAAAAATGTTGACATGAAATCTTACTAGGTTCCCATTATTCTTCTTGTATTTGCTGAGGTATCACTTCCTTCCATACTTCTTGCCAAACCAAAATCTGAAATTCTCGGATTCGTCTCTTTATCAAGTAATATGTTGCTTGCTTTTAGATCTCTATGAATGATTCTTAGTCTCGAGTCTTGATGAAGATAGAGAAGTCCCCTTGCAATCCCAATTATAACGCTGTAGCGCTTAGACCAGTCCAATGACTTTCTCTTTCCTGCATCTGCTCATTACATCAGAAGCATCAGTTCTTACTGCACTTTATAATATCCCATTTCCATGATGACTAACAATAGATATAAGAATTAAGAGCAGAATGTAATTCATAGTAGTTAGATTTGAAGAGAAACTCACCAAAAATGAAAGTATCTAAGCTTTTATTGGGCATGTATTCGTAGATCAATATCCTTTCCTCTTCACCAATGCAGCATCCTATAAGCTTCACAAGGTTTCGGTGCTGTAGTTTAGCAATAAACTGAACCTCGTTTTGGAACTCGTCCAGTCCTTGTATCGATTTTCCTGAGTTTCTCTTCACAGCGATTTCTTTCCCACCCTCCAACATTCCCTGAAAATCAGTTCGCATTTGGTATAGGAAGAGGGTATGATTGTTTAACTTTATAGCCATCCAAACTTAAGTTAATTAGTTTGACTTGAATACAACATTCAGATGATCGATTTAGATATATAAGAGTGATGGTAGTTCTAGCTATGATTTGTAGATCATGAATCATACCAATGTAGACATGGTTCCAAAATTTATGAGTAATAGTACCTTGTAGACTGGACCATAACCACCTTCTCCAAGTTTGCAGCTATCTGAAAAGTTGTTTGTTGCATTGGCTATTGTGTTGAAGTCAAACAATGGCAATTCCCAGTCTTCCCTTTTGTTCTCATTGACATAGGTGTTTTCACGAACAACGGTATTTACAGCTGTAAAACATAATTACACCATTAGTAACTCGCATGTTGATAGGACCTGTTTATAACTCCTAACAAAACAACACAAAACAAAAGAATAAGGAAACATGAAATGGTTGATCAACTTATCGGATATGACAAAGGCACTACCATTCTTTTCTGCTTCCTTCTCTTGTAAACAAGCAAGCATATGCCGAGTAGCAAAGCCAATCCACGACTACGGAATGACTATAATTCTCACTCTCGTCTTTGATTTAGCTGCCATTTCTGTTGCATAAATTAAAGTTAAGTTATCAAACCTTGAATAAACACAAATACATCACATAAATTAATGTTGACTTTCTTAAGTAATTCTGAGGCAGCCATTAAATGCGTAGATATCTTGCCCATCTTCAGCATACGTTCTGATATCAATCAAATCATCGAACCAAATCAAACATCCACTTCCTCCTGATCTAATATCTAGATTTGCATAAGCTGTACAATTACAGTTCCTCAAGCATACTTTTCACACTCCTCGAGGTTCATACTCACGTTAAACCATGTTTTCTGTGTATCTGGCAACTTCACGCCCGACTGCTTAATGAACCCATCTCCACCCTCACAGTTCAGCTGAACTTTCCTCACACACCGTTAGACCAATCTGCTCTTCTCCACTCATCTGGGAATCCCGGATCAAATCCTCTTAGGCATCCACAAGCAGGGGAACCGTTAATGTTACAGATACCATATCGACCACATAATCCATAACGGTCACAGTTATCCATCTGTCCAGTCACATAAAGCACCCATTCTTGTGTCCGTTCAACCCAAATAAACCGTTGTATAATCCGTCGTTGCTCAAAATCAATCTCGACACAACAGAATTATTAACAAGCTCATACTTGTAATAAAGTTCCTTTTCATTGAATTCAAACTCAAATGTGTAAATATCATTTGGTTTTAAACTAGGCATCCCATTAAACCGCACCCCGTTCCATGGCCCAGAACTGTACTGCACTTCAGAACCTTTCCTCAGAAGAATTTGCGGGTATCCATCATAATCAAATCTATTTGTATACTCACCAGGTGAAGGATCATCAGCAGTCTTCCATGATGTTAAATATTTATCTAAACCTTTTACAAAGTCCTTCCCATATTTCATAGTTGGTAGGAATGTATCAGCAGGATAATCAAAACTTTGCCATAAGTAATTCTCGGGATCATTATCATTTTCATTCCTGATAACAAGATTTCCTGTATCTAGAATTTGTGCAACTGGATTATTTCCGATAATCGATGAATTTGATGACCAGATCCTCCTATCTGTGCTATTAAAGAGGATTAGAGTTCCTTCACCATTAAGTACTAACACACTAGAGTTATCAATAAGTGGAGTCTCTATTAGCAACCCATACGACAGTCTTGACAGCTATTTTGTTATACCATATTCCCAAATACCGATTGCTTGAAACATTGGAGGACTGAAAATCCCATTTCAAAAGTTTCATTTTCTGAAACTAAGGTTTGGCCGTCAGTTATGTTTTGGTTTGCAGTAATGGTGCTTATCGCTGTTGAGGTTAACAAACAAGTAGAAATGATGGAGACAAATAGGAACAAGCGGAAGCTTTTTGATTGATAGGCAGGTATTGATTCATTTCTCACAAATACTTTTCTCACAAACCCTCAAAATGTTAGCTCTTTTTGCTTCTATCTTTAGATTCTTATTTAAAGGAGAACATACCTGCATTGTCAAACTATATTCAAACTTAGGGTCTTCTTTTGGGAAGTACAGACAAATTTATTGTCTATTCACCGTAGACCAACTAGAGTCTGTACACACTGTGAACATTATTTCTTGGAAATTAAGCATTAGTTAGTTAACTCATATAGCTACAGATGACGACCCTAACACATTACATGTAAATGGGTCGATATGAGTTATGCAGTATCTCTTACCTCTCAAATGGGTTAATCCAGATGATTTACTAACAAAAAAAAAAAGGCTCAAACGGGTAGTGTCTTTAGTAGTATTTTCGGATACAATAATAAACTCATAAATTGCTTCATAAAATGAAGTTAATACTAACATAGTTTTGTTAGTTATGTTTAGCACATTAAAAAATGGATAAAGAGTTGTTTATGGGTCAACCCACCCATTCCACCAACTCTACATATAGTATTCTTAATGCTTTGTCTCTTCGTAGTTGCCTGGCTTGACATTATCAATCATGAATTATCATTAAATTAATACGGCATATTAACTTTTTCAGACATAAAACTTTAAAACTGAATACGGCGTATCCATTACTGTGAACACGATGCATTCAGATTTTTGACAGAAACAACGTATTGACTGTCTAGAACAGCAAAAAAAATTAGTTTTTCAATTTTTGTCTTTATTTAACTTTATTGTTTGTATATTTGGTCTACTGTTGCTCTTCTTGGTTGTTTGTTTTTCAGGAAATCATGGAGATCAAAAAGAACATTGATGAAATGACAATAGAAGAGTACGTTGCTTATGAAGCTAAAATGGCATCAAGGAATAACCATATCTACAATTGGGAATATGCAAGATACGGTGAAGAAAAGTGGTACTTTAATGATGATGATATTATTTATGTAGGGTCCAAAGAAGAGGAATATCCTGCCATCGAGTATAATACATTCGACAATGCTCCCGAGCTTGATTTTCTATTCCAACCTCGAGCATAACTACAACAAAAGGGAAACATCTGACAGGCACAAAGATATAGATTATATGAAATTTTAGGGTTAATTCTATGAACTTTCAAAAAATTTCAATTGTTGGTTAAAAACTTTGTAAAATACTACTATTACCTATGAAACTTGTAAATTCGTTCAAATATTACACATATTGTCAAGTAATTAAGATTTATTTACATAGATCGTCCATGTGGCTTTAAAAAATTACACCAGTCGTCCTTGAGTCAATTACATAAAAATTCCTTGTGGCTCTAAAAATTTACATCAGTCGTCCTTGTGGCTATAAAATTAAACTAATCCAGATTTATTTACATAAATCGTCCCTGTAGCAATAAAAAATTTACATAAAAAGTCCTTTGTTGTACTTGCTTAAATTTGCCAACCAAGCTACTCCTAATACCATATCTGCTATGTATAGACCAAATACAGATAAATATGTTATCACTAGGCAAGAAACAAGCTTCAACTAGAGTTCGTGACACTAGCGTTTGGGTCTAGGGCCATCAGCAAGTCTGAGACTCAAGTTTGCTGTTGGAATAACATGTAAGGAATCAGATAATACGTTGGATTATATCTATGCACAATCAAAGACATATGCTATGAGTTAGTTAATATACGTACACAAGCCACAATGAAAGATTGTAATTGATTTTACATATAGGAAGTTTGGCAGGAATAGCATGCATGATCGAACTTGATGAGTGTCAGAAAACAATCGTATATAGGCACTTGTTCTCTTTAAATATCCATAATCTGAAGTATCTCAGATCTGCATAGAAAATACAAAGTGGAAGTCGAGTACAATGCCTAACGGTTGTCTTTGTTCTGAACAAGAGCTTGATCGTTTTTCCTTCTCTTCCATATGCTAAAGTTAGTTTAACACGTAATGATGGTAATGATGAAATACTAAGTTTATTTAAATTTACTAATTTACGATGCTTAAAGCTTTCTCAACCTAGATGATAAATGATCTAATGGCTAACCAGAATATAAGAAAACTACCTGATAATGGTTTTTTGTTGGACACTCTGAGCAATGCAAAATGTAAGAAGCTGGTAGTCATGAGCTCCAATATTTACAAAATGCCATTTGGTATTGAATAGGTGTAATTGGAGATCCCTATTCGCAAACTTGCTTCCAATTCAAGTGTTCCACATAATGAAATAGAAAGCACACTGCCAAGAATTCTGATATACAATTACAGTATCATTGTAGAGCTACAGCCTGAATGAGGGCGCTTTTTGAAATCATTTCAATTTGTGGTCTTTTCTTTTTTACTCTGTGTGTGGATACTCTGCAGTTCCTATCTTAAATTGCTTCAAATGAATGTTCAAGAGTTTAAGTTGTTGGTGCGAGAATTTTTGACTTATGAATGATGTGTTTGCCAGGTGGTACATTTGCTCTATATTCATTACTGTGCAGGCATTTGAACATTGAAGCTATTACTTCAGGAACTTTCAATTCACAATCAAGCCTTTCACATAATAACATGCATCAAGGCTTTAGAAAGCAAAGTAAGCTTGGAATGTTTATCTAGAGGAGTTTAATTGCCAGGAGGGTATTATTTTTCATAGCAATACTTGGCATGTGTATGTTGATTGGTGATGGCATACTTACCCCTGCCATCTCAGGTTTGTTTGCATATATCTCTACTCAGTTTGTAATAAACAAGTCATGTATCTTACTGTCTAAGCTGAAACCAGGCAGTGGACACCTTCTAACAAAAGACATTTGAAAAGGAAACAATACATATTTTCCTGTAAACTTTAGGGTGGCAAGAAAACGTCATTCTAGTTTCATCTTCTAATGACCTTTTGTTTTCTTTCACATATGTTATTAGTGTTGTCAGCAATGGATGGCATCAGGGGTCCTTTTCCAGACTTCAGCAAATGTAAGTTCAAAGGCACACGAACTACTTGAGCTCACTTGAAAGCAATAAATAGAATTATGTCTTATATTTCTTGATATCTAGTTGAGCTTGTAAGCGATTTTTATTTGTGCTCATTTTTCAAAAATTAGCTCTTATCGTGATTGTTTAGACTCAAGGACGACTGGTGTAATTTTTTAGAGCCACAGGGACGATTTATGTATATAAATCTTAATTACTTGACAATATGTGTAATATTTGAACGAATTTACAAGTTTCATAGGTGATAGTAGTATTTTACAAAGTTCGTTACCAACAATTGAAATTTTTTGAAAGTTCATAGCCAATTCATAAATTTAACCCGAATTTTTATGATGAAGAGTTTCCCGCTATCAAATTAAACTGTCCAAATAATGAGCATGAATAGTACTCTAATTTTGATTTTGAAAGATTTGATGCTATTAAGTATGATGAATTTAATGATGAATGGTTTGATGCAATAGTATATGAGGATTTACATGATTTAGATACTCTACCCTCACCTTATTTACAACCACAACTATAACCACAACATGATGAGATTGCTTAGCATAATGTGGAGTCCGTTGATGATATGGAAATAATGGATGACCTTCCCGTGAAGGATATGCAGGAAGAAGTTAGGACATTAAATCTCGAAGACTTAGAATTACTTAAACGGTTTTGGACACCTGATGTACAAGATTTACCCAAGCCAAAACCGGTAGTTGAACTGTATCGCCTACCGATTCCTTTCCTTGAACGATTAAATGGAGTGTGGAAAAAGGAACCAAGAAAGAAGCAATCAAAGAAGATGGAAGCTATGAGTCTAAGGGCAGAAGAAAATTTTAGGAATTAACCCAAATAGCCCATGTCGTGTCATAATTGTTTCGTATGTTGACTTTTCACATCGATTAGTCAATCACCCCAGTAAAAAGTAAAAATCCTTTTGTTGCACTTACATTTAGTGCAAGATACCCCTAGAACAACTTATTGAGCCAATATTTTCTTTTTGTTTACATCCTGTTATCCGATTTTAGTTATTCAGAATGATCGAAAGGACCAAAAATCTGTATAGACTATTCCGGAGAAATTAATTTCAGTTAACTTGTAATTACTATAGATGTTTTGTTACACCTATTCACCTAGCCAACCGTGCATATGTTTAAGTATGGAACTCGTGGAGTTGTTAGTTAATCTTGGTTCTATGGGTAGAAATTCAAGGGTCATGAAAAGAGTATTATTAGTTTGAAGAATGTAACATTTTGACATATCTGAGATCTTAAGTGGGGATACATCCGTTTATTTTTAAAGCTTGCTTGCTTAATTTAAAAAATAGCTAGTATTCTTTATTTAGTGATAGTCGATGATGTTATAAATCACATCTATGTTGTCAAGATTGTAATCGCCAAAGTACAATGATTGAAGAAATTAAGCGGCAATGATTCATTATACTACGTATTAGCGGATATCGGTTTTAGCGCGTAGCTCTTATAAGCATGTCTCATTTCTATTTTCCTTTATAATGAAGTTTTAATTTGTACATTAGGGACATTGTACATCTCAAGTAGGGGAGGAAATAGAAATGAGTATTATATCATCAAGTTATGTATTTAATTATGTGTTAATGTATTAAAAAGGAAAAAAGTAGATATATAGTGCACAATAACACATAATTGTGTTGTTCGTTATGATGTGATTGAAGGCGAGTTAGTATGTATTATATGCCAAAGTATTAAGTTATCAATGGATTTTGAGGCATCGCGCTACAGTTTACACTAACTCGATGATTATATATGTTGAAAGTCGAGTTAATGCATACTTTTGCCCTAGTACTCTGTTTATATGGATTCAAGAGGGCACTACACTACAACATTTTGCATTAATTTCGCACCTCTCATTTGAAGGCTGGATCAATTCTTGAACTATACTTTATGGAATCAAGTGGCTAGTAAGCGGGGAGAGTGCGGACTTAGGATCTATTTGTTTTGTTCGTGTCATGTGCCCAACCTATAAATATTTTCCATGCCTATATCCTACCCTTAGTCATTCTATCCTTTAGCGTATTCGAGTTAAGGTTTGAGCAATCATAGGGGTCTCGTCCATGGATTTGGGCGTGCGCTTGTGGTTTTGTCACTTTTCTAGAATAATGTTGTCGGTGGAGACAACTCTTCAAGAATGACTTAAGCGTAAGCCTATCATTATGTGTCAACCCTCATTTTTTACTTCTGGAATAATTAATATCTATAGACTCTAGTGGTGGAGACTTGAAATTTGGTCAGCCTATGATAGTAGTTACACCATGACTGAGCCCTTGAGTGATCAGAAATTATAACACATAAACAACGAGATATAGAGTGATATTTCTTTTCCCCTTTTCGTGAGGTCCTCGGTTTTGCAATTGATTTGAAGTAGGTTAACAATTTTAATTCATATTTTCTAGGTTCTAGAAGATATTTTCATAACTAAAATTGAGAGTCTACTTGAGAACAAGTAAATTTCAAGTGGGGATATTTGATGACATCAAATACTGAGTAATTATCATCATTTATCCATTTACATTGCTTCTTTTATGTTAATTTATCTGATTTGATATAACCGGTTACTTTTGTAAATTTGAGTAATATTGTAACAATTAGAAAGTTACGGAAAAAAGCGTGTTTTGGAGCAAAACAAAGATCTTGAAGAAAATCTATTGATCGGACATTGAATACAGCGTATTGATGTTAAATAGATACACCGTATCCATTCACTTAAGAGTTCATGATCTTGCGTGACTTTGAAGAATATGGCGTATCCATATTTAGGAATCGTCATATATGAAACTTGGTCGATTTAAAGAACACGAGATATATGAATAATACGACGTATAGATTATAAAGATACGCCGTATAAGAGCCCTAACTATTTCAAGACTCATGATAAAATTACATGGAATACAATGTTTCCAATACCGAGAATACGCCGTATACGAGCCTTAGCCGAGAGATCAAGTGAAGAATCAAAACTTAATGAAGAAATCAAGATTACATGATGATACTCGGAGATGCTTTAGTATTTTGACCATAATTTCTTCATCTGGACTCTGTTTTAGTTGATTCAAGCGGCCACGCGAAGAGAAGAAAGAGATCTACCTGTTCAAGAGGTCAATATGGCGTATTGGGCTTTATGAATATGTCATATTGGCAGTATACCATATTAGGGACTTTAAATATGGCATATCAGAGCATATTCATACTTGGAGGCTACTTTTACCTATTGAATACAGTACTTGACCCTCCTAACACGTCGTATCGACCTAGATACCGAAACTATAAATAGAAGACCCATAAATGACTTAGGGCATCATTGGGAACCTCCGGGTCATTCAAGCGCCGAAAACACCCCAAACGGTGAAGACCCATATTAAAGACCACATCATCCTTGAAGAACATCTCTAATCATTGTTACATCACTTAATCATTCGGTTAGCGTATCGTATTTACTATGTTTTATACTTTACGTTGTGATTATGTTTATGAACTTTATTCTTTGGGATTATGGGCTAACACCCTTAAGTGTTAGCCAAGTTTAAAACAATTAAGTGTTTTTGATATGTTTTACTTGATTACTAGTTTACCTTGTTGGATATTTTTATTTTTATCGTCGATGCTCATTTATTTACTTGATCTTGGTTATCTAGGGACTAGATCTAGGGTTATAGCATAAAATTACGTAACTTAACTAACGGCATTAGTGGTTATTGAATTATTAATCTTAGATCGAATCAAAATAATTGAATGTCGGAAAACCAATGGTATTTTATGCTGCGTCTGGCGCTTTCGGGTCAAAGGAACTTCCTTTTCGTCGAGCAAGTTTTTCAACACCCTAGGCGGTGAACCTAATCGTTGCGGTGTAGTATTGGGTAAGCCTCGGGTATTGATATCGTTCTCTAGGGAATAGAAATGCTAGCAAAGTGTATTACGCTAAGGTGGGGTTGAGGATGATTCTTTTTTTTTTTTTTTTTATCTTTTTATTGGTTTTAGAAAGCTAAGGGTAAAATCTCGTGGCAATTGGTTTGAGGGGTGGTACTTCTACCAATTACTTCTACTATCTATTATCTAATACTACGGGTAGCTATGTCTATTTGATTGTGTGCTCGTATGATGATTAAAAATGTGTTTACCTAGATACTATTACTCCCTAGTTATCTTTTATTGTAGGTTGAATTGTCACGTCCTTATTCTTAATGCGTTGTGTTTTCTAAGGTCATAGGGTGTGCCTATGCCCTAACTCTTTGAGAATACCTTTAGGCTATTGCCTACGAAATCCGCTAGATTAATCATAAACTAACTTTAAGGTTATCTTTAGATGTTTAGACTACGAAATCCGCTAAGTGATTCATAAACTAATGTTCACAAAGATTACTCAAGCATTTAAACACAATGATGGCCTAATTGCACTCCTAAGCCAATTACAATTAAGATAAGAGACAACCAATCAATAATTAACAACTAGATTTCATAGATCTAAGCGAACACACAAGAAATTTAGCTAGACATGTTAAACATGCAAGCATACACACATTCAATGGAAGACTTAATGATACTAATGGATTAAAACACTTATCTTGATGTGTAAAATAGGATTTGTGACCTCGAATCTTGCCCAGTTGGACTACAAAGCGTTTAGGGTTTTACTCCAAAAGTCTATCTCCTAAATGCGTAAAAATCGAATTCTATATATAGATTTACATTTGCGGCAGTGTCGCCTTATAGGTGGGATGCCGTCGGATCGCCGTCATTAGGGTATTCGTCTTGGCCAAGTTATCGACGGGACGGCGTCACGTTGGAGTTGTGACGTCGCCGGGCTTCATTTGGGCCGTCGTCTTGGTTACGGATGCGGGCCGTGCGAGATGAAAAGTCTTAGTGACGCCTTCCTCTTTAAAGCTGGCGACGTCAAGTGTTATGAGCAAAAATTCCTTTGAGCCGTCGGTGCATTCTTTATCAAATATGTAGAGAGGGATGGCGTCGCCCTTTGATTGGGACGAAGCAGTTCGGTTTGAGCGACTTGAGTGGCTTGATCTTGACTTTGTCATTTTCTTCATGTATTCACTCCTTTTCGTCCAAATAAGCATTATTCCGACATTTTGCTTCAAGAGACCTAAAAAGTGAAAAGAAACGAAATTAAGCGAGAACGGATATAAAGTGGTCGATTAAGGGCTTAAATGACCCCTTAAAAGTGTACGTTTTAAATCCTTATCTGTATTGGTCCTAGCTTAGGAGTACAAGTCTGGAAGATTCCCTAAGTAGATTCTCTTATTGTGGTTAGTATATGTAATACTGCTAGGTAGATAATTACAAAAATGAGTTAAATAAGTTAGTAAAACTCATAGAAGTTTAGGTTACATTTATGTCACTTATATAGATTATAAATAATAGTTGAAGGACATTATGTGGGCTTCGTTCATTGTGTGACATTACCTTCGTCATAGCCTAGGATTAAGGAGAAGACCACCTTGTTTACATTAGAAAATCACCAATGAGGATGGTACCTAATTAGTAATTATTGCACTAGTAAGACATATCACTAATACTTAATTGGATAAACACAGTTGTACGTTCTTCTACCATTCGACTCCACTTTACCATTTATTTACTTTGTTTTATTATTTGCTTTTAATAGTTAAGTAGTAATCCAAAACTTGTGCTAGTCTCTCAGGCTAAAACCCTCTATTTGTGTTAGTTTAGGTTATTTAGTTAAATTAGTTAGTAGAATACCTTTAGGATTAGTATTTAAGAAATTCACTCCTGACGAACGACTCGTACTTACCCCACTAGCTACATTGATCGGGTACATCGCCCGTTACTGTTAGTCTATAGGTTAGTTCGGCAAAGTATAAATAGTAAAACTTGGTTTAAAATATATGACCTATTAGAACACATCACACACATACTTCTCAACCTCCAATCCATATCTTGATACCAAAAATGATGTCCCACCTGGGCCATCACACCCTCCACCACAACCATCCCCATTACTCATCATAGGTAGAAATCTTCTACCCACATTCAACAACACTTAATACTACCCACCGGGATTCTCCAAATGGTTGAACCCACCACATCCACCATCATCAATAGGTCCATTTGACCTTTCACCCTATGAGCACCAAAGACAACTACATAACATTCGTTGCATGTGTTGTCACTACAACCGTGAACACATTCACATGCTTCAGAAAAAGGTCAATTTGATGTTTGCATACATCCAAAACCATTTTGAATCTCCACCCGCGTCATCAACGAACCCACAAAACTAAGTGTCGGTTTATCGTCAAGCCATAACATCTACTAGAAGTATTTTTTTCTTAGTTTATTTGTCATTTTTTAGGACTTGTTGACCTAAGTTTCAAATTTTACATTGTTTCTTTGATAATGGAATGAGGTTACTTAGTTTGTGATGATGTACCCTCCGAGTAGCTCGAAGGACACTCCTCCGAGACGTGTCGAAGCCCTTCCATACGAAGGCCCAAGTTAGGATTCCAAAATATCCATAAGCGTCAAACCATTCGTTGGCACGAAGGTTACCTAAGGGAACTCGCCATCCGAAGCCCTAAGCCCGCCGGGTATGGTGACGAAGGACAATGGATAAGGGAACCTCGACTTGGTCAAACCCACGATCTCCTCTCTCTTGGCTTCCCGTCAAGTTTGAGAGCGTGGGTCACTAAGCCTAGCGGTTACCCACAATCATGGAGCGCCACCATGATCTCCGACATTTATCGAGTGCTCTCAACCCTATTTCATTCACTATAAATAGGATGGACGGGCAATGGATTATGGTATGCTCATTTCACACTCATTTCTTTACTTACATACTTAAACAACCATAACACATACTTACTCTCACGGAGGTGGTTGCGAGGTCTACCCTGCGTAATCACTCTGTGATGTTTCATATTTCTTATTCTCGGGGTTACAGGCAAGTCTTGGTGGAACTTACACCCTCATTACTTTGATCCTCATGAGCTGGTAGTGCAATCTTTTGTACAATCGGTGGCGCCATCCGTGGGACCACTACTATTAGTCCGTAATCACCCAATCCTAATACCTCAACCAACTACACTACTTTTCCGGCATGGAACCGGGAGAGAAGATACACCTCCACCGGTTCTCTACCACGGTCCCACTAACACAACTAACAGATAATCTCGCCCCATATGACCTCGACCTTTACCACACGATCTCGTTTGGAAACTACTCCCGTACATCACGCCTCAACATCCACTGGGGTTGTTTGATAAATGTTAATGGGAGGATTGACCTTGAATCTTGAATCATTTAGTATTAAGTGTGTTTGATGAAAGCAAAAATCATCTACGAATAATGAAAATAGTCTTGACGATTCTCCATTAAATGTATACAAAATCATTCAACGATGACTTTTGTATCCCCACGATTTCATGCTTTTCACCTTTATTAAAATATTGTTATATACTTATATAAACCAATAGGACAATAGGTGATTGATGAGTAGTACGATAGCGTGATATTATCGTTTCGATATGATTGATATTATTATATTCTTGAAGTAATATAACTTGAAGCAGAATATTGATATTATTATATTATTAAAGTAATATAGCTTGAGCATATGTTCGGTGTACTATAAAGCAAAAGGGAGGTGATTTGTACACTCCAAGATTTGATTGGGACACTCAAAGTATTACATTTTGACAGTTATACCCTTACAGGGGTGAATCTGTGTAAAGTGATCTAAGGGTATATACGTCAGTATACAATATTTTTGAGTGTCCCAATCAATTCTTGGAGTGTACAAATCAACTCCCAAAGCAAAATTGGCCATCATATGATAGGAAATTTCAACTTTAACTAAAAATGTTTTGGTTTTTGTACCATATTAGAGAAAATACGAAACAATGTTACATAAAAATTATTTCGATGCTAAAAGTGATATTTTCATTTAATCATGAAAATTGATATCGTAATTTTCTCATTCGGAGCGGTTCTCAAACAACAAAATAGATTCATCTGAGTCTTTTAATCATTGAATTATTAATCATTCGGTGCTAAATCATTATATTTTATCAAAGCGACCCCAACCCTATTCGGATATTATTGAGGCAAACTTTGAGGCCTTAGATTCTTTGCTAAGGGCTCATAAGAAACGAGTTCGCAACTCTTGAAATGCGGAGGGTTGGAATATTCGGTGAGGAGTATGGCGAGGAGATTGAGCGGAGGATAGACCTCGACGTTTGTTGGCGGGCGCTCGGTCTGTGAAATGGCTCTCCTTCCATCGAAGGCCAAATGGAAGGGCTGTGGGGTTTGAAGAAGTACCGAGGAAATCGGGAAGAGGAAAGAATGCATGGTGAAAGGAGGCGAGAACTCTAACGGAGGAAGCAACCCGGTAGGAAGCGGAGGGTGAATTTACCACCTCTTCTAGCTGCCCATTTAGGAAGAGAAGGACGGATGCTCGGTACCCCCTCTTATGTTTCGAGTGTGGAGGCCCCTCCATACTCGGCATGAATCAATTACCCCCTTGAGGAATGAACCCCTACCTACCGCTCAAACCTACAACACTTACCCTCACAGAATGGTTCACTCCCCAACCGAATTACCGTGCCAAATGCCCTATGGGCGGGTTCCTACGCAATCGATGGGTGTGAACCCTTCGTACCAACCCTCTTGTTTACCCTACCTACACTGCCATTTCCTAACCCGTATAATCCTACACTGTTTATCCACCTCCATACAACCCTTACTATGCCAAGCCTCGGAGCTTGCACACCCGTGAAGTGGATCGAAGACTACCCCACTGCACGGCGGTGTAAAGATGCCTACTCACATAGGCACCTACGATGGAAAGGTGATCACGATAACTTCCTCCACTTATTCGAAGGTGCTATCAAGATGCAAAAGTGGGTCATGCAGTAGCATGCCACATGTTCACTTACACGCTCAGAGACTCCGCAAGAATATGGTGGAACGGACAGAAATTGGGGAGCATTATAAGTCTGGACAATCTCAAGGCTAAGTTCCAGTTACACTTTAGCCAGCATAAGAAGTACACAAAGACTCACTTAACCGTGCACACAATCAAGCATAGGGACAACAAAAGCACAAGGGCCTTCGTTACCAGGTATACTGATGAAACTTTGCAAATTCTAGGGTTGCACGAAGATCAGAGGATCTCTGGTTTCATACATGGCCTTCGGAATCGAAGCTTGGTGGAATTCCTGTCCACCGATCTTCCCAACACTTACAAGGCCTTGATCGAGAAGGCTTACACCTGGATCAAGTCCAAGGAGGTAGCAGCAAACGGGGCTCCGATAGATCAAAAGGAGGCATCTGAAAAATTCTCTAGAGGGTCCTCCTGGGAAGGATCCAAAAACAAGAAGAAGAACAGAGACCGCTTCACCCCTACAACAAAGGTTCAAACCATGGACTCTTGGCGAACTTGGTCAAATCTCCCGAGAGATCCTAGCCACAGAAAGCCACAAAGTCCTTGATCTACCACCTCGGATGATAGCGAAGCAAAGCCGAGACATGTCCAAGTATTGCCATTTCCATGAAGATCATGGACACGACACGAACAAGCTGCAGGGAACTAAAAAGCGGATCGAGGAGGCGGTGCAGTGCAGACGGTTAGCATATTGGTCAAAGGCATCAAGAAGGAAAAGACAAGTTCTCAGAGCACTCAAGCTGGGTTAATGGAAGGGAACAAGAAGGAAGCTCATGTGAAGCTCCTATACTAATGGTACAGTGCACGATGCAACCTTGAAAAGAAAGGAAGCGGATGGGAGTGGGAAGTGTGGAAATAACCTTCCTTACATATTGGGGAGACACCTTCGGTGATCTCGTGATCATCAAGTGCGAATCTCAAACAGGAAGTGAATCGAGCATATATGGATTGTGGAAGCTCCTGCGAGATCATCTATGAGCATTGTTTCCTAAAGCTCAAGTCATCCATACGCTCACGGAGGATAGACTAAAGCACCATTGGTAGGGTTCTCCGCGAACACTCGTGGCCCACGGGAGAAGTACGTTGGAAATCACCATAAGCGAAGGCCCCTTATCCCTTGCGAAAACACTCGTCTTCATCATAGTAAGGTCGATTCTCCTTATAATTTGTTAATAGGGAGGGCGACTATGCAAAAATGGGTATCGTTGTTTCCACCATACATCTTGCTATTAAATTCGAACCCCTTCGGAGTAGGCTATTCATTCTAGTTATGGGACGGATAAGGGTGTATATGGTGTCAAAAGATCAAAGAAGAATTGGAGGAGTCTCCGATGGAAATTCTTAATTTGTCTGAGATCTTGAGGAGGCGAGTTGTAGTAAACCCTAGCTACCACGAACAAGCGGTGGTAATAGGAAAGCAACTCCGGCAAATTTCAAGGCGAAGCTCACAGGCTATTGCGGACTAACCTTGATGTTTTGCTTGGAAATATTACGACATGACAGGGTACCAAGAACTTTCGCGATAGGCAGACGGTCCTTGGAGCGGAGCATAAACTCAATGAGCACAAACACATTGAGCCAATAAAGCGAAAAGAGAAGCCTAGCCCCGAAAGAAAGCGCATTGCTGAAAAAGTTGGCGAACTCACTGGCGGGCATCACGAGGAGGTCAAGTACCAAACTTGGATGGCCAATCGGTCTTTGGTCAAAAGAGCGAAGGAGGGTGGCGCGTGTGTGTTGACTTCAGCGACATCAACAAAGCATGCAGAAGGATTGCTACCGTAAAGTGTTGGAAGGTAGAGTCCTTGGCGGGTTGTCGGTTAAAATGCTTTTAGATGCCTATAAAGGTATCATCGAGATCCGGATGGCAAGGAGGATGAGAAAAAACGACCTTCTACACAAGCAAAGGTGTCTCTTGTTACGAGAAAGATGCCGCCGATTGAAGAATGCGGGCGACTTACCAGCGTCTAGTAGATAAAGCCTTCAACAAGCGAGATGGCGAAATATGAAGCCTCGTTGGCGACATGGTTATCAAGAGCAAGACGGAGGAGGACCTACTCCTCGATGTACATGAAACGTTTGACCGACTTGAGCAATTAACATGAAGTGAACCTAAGAAATGCTCCTTGGTGTCGAAGAGGACAATTCCTAGGGCATTTGATCACTAGCGGGGATAAAAGCTAATCCTCTAAGGTCAAGGAAATTTCGATCTCAAGCCCTAAGTGTCTAAAAGATGTGCGAGCACGAATGGGAAGTGGCGACCTTAAGCGGTTTTTATCGAAAGGAGGCGCGGGTCCTACCATTCTTCAAAACACTCAAAGGATGCGTGGACAAGAAAACTTTCCAATAGAGCCGGGATCTTGAAGGCGCCTTCGAAGATGAAGGAGTTCATGAAATCCTTCAACACTTGACCTCAATCAAAGGCGAAGTGTTGTTCATGTATAGCATCCTCAATGGAGAGTGTTAGCGCGATCCTTATGGCGGAGCAGGACAAGCGACAGATCCCCATTTACTCATTAGCGAGGTCCTACAGGGAGCGAGATCAACTATCAACATTGGAGAAGTTAATACTCGCCTTAATCTACCGGCAAGGAGGCTCCAACGCTATTTCGAGGCCCGTCGATTCTGGTCCTAACCGACAAGCCACTAAAGCAGATCTTGTCGAAACCCGAAAAGTGCGGGAGGGTGGCTAAATGGGCTATTGAGCTAGGAGAACATGAAATAGAGTTCAAAGGGCGAAACTCTATTAAAGGGCAAATTCTCATGATTTCTTGGCGAAACACCTTCCGAGGCGACATAGGAAAGAAGAGCCCAAAACCAACCTCTCTCAGTGCGGAATGAATGGAAACTTTATACTGACAGACATCCGGCTCCAGCGGTTGCGGGCGAGTCTAATGTTGGTCGATCACGAAGGAAGGAGCATACATATGCTCTTGATTCGAGTTGAGCCACAAACAACGAAGCGAATCTGAGCGTTGCTAGCGGGACTCGATTGGCCAAAGATATGGAGGTCAAAGCTCACATTTTTCGTAGACTCCCAATTGGTTGCAAACCAAATGGCGAGCTCCTATGAAGCAAGGCAACCCGTCATCAAGCGATTACTTGGAAAAAACAAAGGAGATGCTGGAAAACTTCAACTCCTACACCATCCAGCATGTTCGTAGGAATCAGAATAAGAAGGAAGGCCGCACTAAGCAAGCTAGCTTCAATGGCCTTCGCTCATCTCACTAAAAAGTACTCGTGGAAGTCCTTCCTGAAAGATCCATTGTTCGCAAAGAAGTTGCCAATGTGATTCACGAAGAAGGAGAGACATGGATGACTCCCGTAAGGAATATTTGATAAGTGGTCTTCTCCACGAAGATCCCAAGCTAGCAAGGAAGGTTGGGTTAAGTCCCGTGTCTGGCTAATAGGGAAACCCTATCGGGAGGTCATTTTGTCACCACAGTTACGATGTGTAGGCCCAAGCAAGCTTGAGTATCATCTACGAAGTCCATGAAGGATCCTGCGGTCTTCATGTAGGACCCCTTTCGTTGTCTCGAAGATAATGAAGTTGGGCTACTATTGGCCTTCGATGCACGGGGCCATGCGAAATCATTCTCAAATGTGAAGCTTGTCGGATACACTCAAACGTTCCAAAAATGCGAAGCAAGACATGACAAGTGTGACATCCGCATGGCCCTTCTTCCGGTGGGGCATCGATATCGTGGGACCTATGCCCATGGCTCTGGAGAGTCAAATTCTTCTTGGTGGCCATTGATTACTTTACTAAGTGGGTAAAGGCTAAACCTTTGGCCTCCGTTCGAGAGCGGATCGAGAAGTTCGTGTGGGAACACATCGTGTGCGATTCGGTGCCCGCATCATCATATCCGACAATGGAAGCAGTTCGTTGAAGAGTCTTCTATGACTTACGCCAAGGGTTAAACATAAAAGCAGTCTTGGACATCCGTCTACCATCCACAAGGTAGCGGAATGGTGGAGGTTACAAACAGAGACATCGTCAAGGGATCGAGAAAAGGTGAGGCGAACTCATCATGGATGGGTGGGCGAGCTCCCTCAAGTCTTATGGGCTCACGGGGCGCATCCTAAGTCAAGCAATGGTGAAACTCCCTTGACCTAACATACAGACGAGCGGTCATCCGCCGGAACTAATTGTACACGGGCGTGTGGCAGCGTATGATACCTCCCGAAATGATGAAAGAATGGGGAAAATCTTGATCTACTAGAAGAAAGGCGAAATAGCCTCCATCCAGAAGCAATGCACAAACATAAGATCGAAGGCTACTATAACAAAAGGGTCGGACCCTCCACTTTCAAACACGGAGAGAATATGTGCTCGCCTCAACAGTAGCAAGCAAAGCGAGTGTCGAGGAAAGCGGGACCAACTTGGGAAGGACCTACATGGTAGGCCGAGGCCTCTGACAACAGAGCCTACAAAGCTGGCCACTCTTCTCGGAAAACCCATCGACGGGACATGGAATGAGTGCAACCTTGAAAGTTCTATGTTTAAGAAGTATTTTACTTTTTCTTGTAATTAGAAGCTTCTTAAGGAAAGCACACATTATTGGTAGTTGTCTTAGTTTTCATTTCAAGAATGATGTAATCCTCCTACCAATTCAATGATAAATAAGACATTTCCACAAATCTCTTGCCGTTTCTTAAACACAAAGATTTGTTCGACCAAGTCGTTAATGAGTTTCAATGTCGAATGGCTTGAGGTGTAATACATGCCTTATCATTTAAGCCAACTTAAACATTCACATTAACTCTCCTAGTAGTTTTGGCGCTTGTAAATTTTTTTACAAAGTCATACTATGTAAAGGATTTGAGATAGAGTGGGTGGCGACCTCATGTCAATGATCAAGTTGGTCATTATATTCTTGGTGTTGAAATTTACACACAATGAGATAGCTTGCTACTTGTAAGATCACATCTTCAGTCAATACTTGATATAGGAAGGCTGTTGTTGCCTTATCCTTCTTAACATCTACTTGCGTGTTTTCCTTAGGTTCTATCGCTTCCCATAAACCTTGTGCTTCTAGTATCACCTTAATTTGTATAGTCAAACTGTGTAGTTTATGGTTTTGAGTTTTGGACATTGATCTTGTGCCATAGGGGTTATGGGTTTTGGTGCGATGTTAGTGTTAGTGTTATTCGCATCGTCACGGGCATTTTGATAGTGCTTATGATCTTCACTTTCTAATTAGTATAGGAATTCTAACTTAGTATGGTATTCTTAATACTACGGGGAGAGAAATATTTATCCGGGAATCTAATAGTGCGGGATCAAATATAAAGTTCTCGAATTTCTAATAATATAAAATAACAATCTATACTATCTAAAGTATAAAGAAATCAAAGTTTGAATTTGTGACCTTGTTGTTGTGTTAAACACAACCGTATTCCCACTTGTGTGTCGGTACTCGAGTGCAATACCAACCACGTTCTTTCTTTCCCACGTTCACTAAACCAATTCGCATACACCCTTGTTTTGATGTTATCGAATAGTTTTTTAATAACCACACTTTCACCACGTTATCTTCTTTTCTTTCCTTTATGTTGACTTGAAATAAACGTGCCCTAGATCTCTTGGTCTCGGCTTTCTTCTCGGTAAAACAACAAATATTGTTTTTGTTGTTTTTGATTTCAAGATCTTAGTAAACACAAGTATCAAAATACATTTGGTATTTTATTCAAAAAGCATATTTGCTTGTTTTCTACTCTACTATTACGATAGTAATATTCAAACAAGGAAGCGATATGCTTAAATCCTTGTTATCCTCGTTGCTTGTCCGCGTTCCACAATACCCTTTTTCTTTCTTTTGTTCACACCGTATGTTTCCTGACACAAATACCTCTCGGTATTTACAAGTAACAATTGATCAGTTGTTTCCTTTCGTTGTTGTCCTTGTATTGCTAGCGTGCCTTCTCCAAACAATCCTAGATTGTTTTCTACCGATATACCTTCTTAATTCTCCAAGAAACTTTCTTTTCTCTTCTTGTATATCTCGAATATATACAAGGTATCCTTCTTAGCGTCTTTCAATTCTTCTTGTCACGTTGTAATTTTGACGAGGTGTCCTTCTTCTTCTTGTAGTAGGTGTACAAGGCACCAACAAGGTACTCGAACAATTGTTCTTCTTTCTTTCTTCTTCTATTGCTACGTACAAGTATCACAGCAGAATCGAGGCACCACAATATTTGGTGTCCTTTAGTTTACAATTTCTACACAAATGCGGTCGTGCACTACTTTCCTTGCATCCTAGTTATCTAGGCGGTGTATGTATGGTTTATACGTTGCGTCTTCTTCTTCACGAAACAAGGTTTTAGCGTCTTTCTTTCTTTACGGTTCCTTTCTAGTCTCGTTGAGTTTTATGGTTTTGAATGATGGTGTAACGAGATGTGTATACTAAGGCTCGATGCAAATGTTGGTCCCAAATGTGTAAGTCGATATGAAATTGCAATAAGTAAACTTGAATAACTATAAATCGTGTAACTTCGTAACATTACATGTATGCGTATATATACTAAGCGAATGGGTATGTCAAACGTTGTACCGGTTCGGTTTCATAACCGTTTTTCTAACTACCTAACATAACTGTTTTTAACTACTAATAACCATAAAACGGTTATATAACTAACTTCAACCGTTTGGCAGTTGTAAACTACGTAATGACCAATTTTGGTCCTTGTAGTTTGAAGCAATGTTGAGATTAGCATCTACACTCAGCCCTCTGATATTCCATGAACCAATTTTACAATCCATGATCAGTTAATACCTTAACAATCCCCTAACACTTCCTAATCCGTACCAGTTACCATATTCCCATTCATACTATTAGCCATACTTGAATCATCACTAAACACATCCTCTTCCTCTTTATCATATGAACCAGTACTAACATTTTCCTTCCCTTTATCTACTAGTAACTCCATGTTTTTTTTGGTAGTAAGCAATCATGTCCAAATTCCACACTTTCATCTCTTCCTCAGAGAGTATTCTTTTTTGGCTTATATACTCATCCACTATCTCTTTATTCCTTAAATCATTCAACTCACTCGATCATTAACATCATACATTCGAGTATAGAGTATATGTCGGAAGTTTTCTTCATTGCATCAAGAATAACATTGTTAACACTCCAAACTTTCTTTGGTGAATTACTTCCACTGCCATTGCCATTGCTTTTCTTCACACTCTTACTCTTAGTTGGTGATATATACTCCCATGTTGCATATCCTTCTTTTCCATATTTTGTTCCTTGGCTTTTGGTTGAAATTCAAATCTAGCGGCGGGTTTATTTTTGTTAACAACATGTTTATTGTAAACATGTTTTTAAGGTTAGTAGTATGCTTTCTCACATTACCATCATTTCCTCATTTTCCTATTTCTAACTTCCACAAATCCTTCATCAACATCGATCGCTTTTACATGCTCGCATCAATACACTTTGGATACCATCACAATCCTTACCAAGCGCTTCCACGATCTCCTTCTTTCCACAATCAGCAGTTGTATGACCAAAACTCTGACATTCATTACATTATGGTGGCTTTCGGTCATACATTACTTTCACAATCTTCTATATATCTCCTAATTGCGCCCATTTATATACACTACCTCTACCTCCTCACGTAATTCTTTATAGGTTGAAACCTCAACAAGAACCCTTGCATACCCAAATCTACCCACACCCAATTTACACATTGAAGCGGTAACATCATCCATAACCAATGGCTTTCCAACTCTACTAGCTAAAGCGATGCGGTAGTCCTTGAGGCTTCCAATGGTATGTTACTCACTTTAATCCATATTGGCATAGTTGTAGGTTCGGTTTTATCTAAACACATAGTGATGTCCCATTTTGTACCACAAATGGTTTATTGTTTACAATCCAGGACCATTATTAAGTATCTAATTCATTCCATTAGCATTTAAAATTTCATAAAGAATATCCCATTATTGTTGTCAATAATGTCCTTAAACCCATACCTATTCCACATATTCCTCACGTTAAATCTCAATTCATTAATGGACATATTACATCCCACAAAGTACCCACATACGGTCATATCCACTTTTACTACCATCTACTACCAATGCTTCATAAAAACAACCACCTCATTCCTAAATTCATCAATCTCGGTTGGAATAGTGATCAAGTTCTTATCACTAAATAGATTATGACTAGTTACTTTTGCATATGAGTTCCCTCCCTATATCATTTTACCTTTATCATCAATGTTTTCATCATTCTTCTCACTACTCTTACCAACTATATCAAGCTTGGAAGATACCTAATCTACAAAACTTTCCATCTTGTAATTAGCTTGATGTCCATCCGGTTTACTTGTACCATTCACACTATCCCTGTATCCAAACTAGACTCCATCTCCTTATTGCCTTGACACCTTAGTCTCACTAGTAGTTCCAACAGAGTCCCACATCTCTAACCTTGTTACTTTCACTTGATCCACTATCCATAATAGGAGAAATTTTTCCTCTATTTTAGATCACTAATTACATGAAACCTTCTCTTTGACTACATCATATGCTTTTGATTAAGTTTCCAACAACATGATCACTGAATTAATTAAATTTAATGGTTGATGTACATTGTTTTGAGTTAAAGGTTAGTTGAAAATCAATTTTATAATTGTTTGATACTTATTGCAAATGTTCTTTTGTAACCAATGAGAATAAAGCACGTAAAATTTTCTAATAAAATAATGAGTCAAATGGTGTTTAGATTTGAAATTTTGAGAAAAAGCTTAAATTCTTTTACATTGTGTTCTCGAGTTAGATATGTAGAAGAAGAGAAGAGATTGGGAAGAAAAGAATCTTCTATTCTTTCCTCTTCCTTCCAAAAGTGAGAGGAAGATTTTAGACTAAAACACCCCAAATCCTCCTTCCACTTCTTTACATTTCTTTTCTTTTTCTCTAAAAAAACTTGAGAACAAAAGATTTTTATGCTTCTCTCAATTTCTTTTCTTTTCCTCTCAAAATTTAACTCGAGAACATAACATTAGTTTAAGTGTGAATGATATTACAATACTAGAAAATATGCAATTAGCATTGCGAAATATACCAATGAGCTAATATCCGTTGCTAAATTTTGTATTACCAGCGAATTCTGAGCGAAATTATTTTTGAAAATTTTCCAACGTAATACATATGGGAAATGTTTTAATAACATTGGATTTTCTATTGCTAATTTGCAACGGACACGAAAAATCTGATGCTAATTGAGATTAGCATCGGGCTTGTTTAGCAATGGATTTTAGGCATTGTCACTCGTCGTATTTCTGGTAGTGTTGGAAGCTATTGTCTTGACTACTAGTGTACATTTATATAAAGCAACAAAAATTAAAGAGACAATTTCTTATATGAACCATTCATTATGTTGGAACCGTGTCCCAAAAGCGGTGGGATTCTTTTCCTACTTGGGATAACTATTATTAATTCATTTCCTATTTGGACTATAGGATGGCTACTAAGATTCCTAGGAATTGTGTCCTACTTATTCTAGGATTCTTCTCTATATAAATAGAGCCCTATGCACTCCTTCCGGTATGCATATATTCGATTCATCACCTCCATAGCGCTAATCCTATTTTTTTTAGAGTTCACGAGAATTGTTTAGTTCTCCTTTTGCATACTTCAACTGGCCTATATACCATTGAAGGTTTGTACTCTCGTTTTGATATAGTGGATTTTGTGGTCGTCGCCCGTGGTTTTTTCTCCCATTAAATTGGGGGTTTCCACGTAAATCGTTTGTGTTCTTTGTTTATTATTATCGTTACTTTGGTTGATTATTGGTTTAGGTTTAATCTTCGCTTCCGTGCAAGCTCAATAACCCCAACAAGTGGTATCAGAGCCTTGTCACAATGGTCACCAAATTTGACATCGATAAGTTTGATGGCAAGATTAGTTTTTCCATTTGGAAAGTTCATATGCAAGTTGTATTAACGCATCATGGGTACAAGAAAGCCCTTAAGGTGTTGCACACAAACCACAAGCTATGTCGGATGAAGATTGGCTTGAATTAGATGAGAAGGCTTTAGCACGATCCAACTTTTCTAACTCGAGAAGTTCTCGGGAGGTTATACGAGACCACCGCGGTGGTTTATGGCTCAAGTTAGAACCTTTTACATGACAAAGAGTCTTGCGAACAAGCTTAGCAGGATCGTCTTTACACTTTTCGTATGAAACAAGGTACATCATTCAAGACCATATTGATGAATTTAATACAATTCTCATTGATTTGGAGAATCTAGATGTAGACATTGATGATGAGGAAAAAGCCATATTATTGGTTATCTCTTTACCTCCTTCTTATAAACACTTTAAAGAAATCATGCTATATGACAACCATGAAACACTATCGTTTGATGATGTTAAATCTGATTTGTTGTCCAAGCAAAAGTATGATAATGATATTGAGCGAGAAAGTGGTGAAGGGCTGGTTGCAGCAGAGGCGAACCACGGCGAGGTGAGAGTAGCAATAACAATAAAAACATCGATCACGGTCTCGTGGAAAATATTCAAACAAGACTTGCAAATATTGAAAGAAACTTGGTCACATTGTCTCGATTGTTACAAGTTAAAGAAAAACTAGAAAGAGAAGGTAAAGGGAATAACGAGAAGAAACCGAAAAAAGCTGCGAGGTAGCCATTGCGAGGTGGAATCGATGGTGATGTCTATTTGGCTATTGAAACCGAAAAATCAAAAGATGAATTGATAGTTGACTCGGTTGTACCTTCCACATGACTCCCCATCAAAGTTGGTTTTGTAAGATATTGGTTTCATAAACACATAACAAACAATAATATGGGTTGAATTATGAGTAGGTTTAGAGAGAAAGTGGGATCCTTTCTAGAGAGAAAGTGAAAGAAAACATAGAAGGTTAGATTAAGAATGAGAAGGTCCAACCTCTACCTTGGGAGGTAGAGGTATTTATAATTACATACTACACGTCCTCCTTGATTTGTGGATCGAGCATCTGATGGGTAAACACCGTCCGTCCTCACGGTGTTACTCTAGACTAAATAACTAACTAAATAACTAGTAAATAGCGTAGCGTCTACGAGCTAACATATGCTATACTAGAGTTGGGGTGACATACTCTTCACTATGGATTTTCAATTCTAACAATCTCCCTTAAGGAGGTCACCCCATGAATTACATTTTGTGTCCTAGCATTCTATTCTTTGTCTTTATGCTCGAGCTCGTAGACTACAATTCATCAATGTACGCAATCTTTGTGCTTTAGCGATGATTCTTCAAAGTCCAAGTTCTTTGTACTTTTAGTGGAGGTCTTTGTGTTGATCCGCGTTTGGTGATCTCTGAGCTTTCATTGAGATCATCGACCACGATAAATCTCGGATCACCCTTTTTGCGTTGCCATCATGTGAAGTTGTGACTTTCGGACCAACATGCTCACACTTTTGGATCATGACATCTTTCATCAGAGTAGCGGAAGCTTTTACTGGTTCATGATATTTGCAGCAGCTTAGTAGAAGCATAGTATATGAATATCAGATCCAGGTTATGAAGATATGCACTTGTCATGATGTTCTTCAAATTAAGAGTGGATCTTTGTGAGCATGTGGCTTAGGATTGACTTCTCAATTGTGATCATTGCAGCCAGTCAAGTGTACTGCAAACAACGAGTTAGCAATAAAACACACGAAAGTGTCTTTGATCACCTTTGTTAAATTGAGGTACACGCCCACGGTTCCCGTTGATCGATACAAATCTTGCTGTGATCGGTATGATTCTAAGAATCTCCTTGACAAGGTTTCGCGGTGTTCTAGTTGTTCTCAAACCGGGCGTCTCAAAGAAGACAACACGGGGTGAGTGAACGGTAATTGAGATTCAGCGATTGATGAAAATGATTTGAAACACAATCGGCGTATTGCTTAGAAGAAAGAGTTTTGCAATCTGACGAAGGTTTTATGAGAAAGATCAATTTTCAATCAAAATACTTTTGTATTAGAAAATGAGTACACATTCGATGTGCTAGATAAAGAAGAGATTCACACATCGAGCGGTTTTTTCAAAAGTATTTTCAATCGGATATACTTTTGTGTTTGAAAACATGAATACACATTCGATGCACTTAGAGAAAGAAGATTTGCACATCGAGCGGTTTTTCTAAAAGTATTCGTCAATTCCATTCCTGGACCAAGGTTGATTCAAGATTGAATCTCCCCATCGTTTCTATCCAGTTGTCACAAGTTTGATCTTACGAGAAGATCTCACATGTCACCCACCAAGAGCTTGTTTGATGTTGGCTCTAGAAGGATTTCCATCTTCATCGTGAATACTTACATATCACTCGGATGTTCTGGCAATACCACAAGGATAATGCGTAGGACTCTTAATATATATACTTACTTTCCACATTGTGTGAAACAGCAAGTCTTCATTAATTTTGTGTCCTAACGAGATATTGTGGATGATCTCTTGGCTCTAGACTCAATAGTACACATTTGGTTCCTATGCGGAGACTAGGGAGAGGGTCTCCTTCAATATCAACAATCTCTAAGAGAAAGTCGATAGATTATGTCGGTTCCCGTGAGAATGAAACAAGTCCTTTTAAGAGGAACTTGAGTAGCTTGGGAAGTTTAGTGCGGTCGTCCTTTGGGTCCATGACGTCTTGTCTTCAATACCAGTGTTACCTTAGTAAACACCGGTAGCATATGTATTGAACCGGTTTACGCCTAAGGTTGAATTATTAGAGGCTATTTCTTTTCACCCTTTTTACATTCATTTCTTTTTCATTCTTCAACCCCTTCAGTGCTTACCGAGACTTCATTACTAGAACCTTGTTGGGTTTATTCCAGTACTAGCTTTGTCTTAGTCCGAACTCTTCCCATATTCTCATATTTCTCCTTTTTTCATCATACCTAAGGACTCTACACTATCTAGTGGATTGTCCCTGGGTAGATCCCTCCGGCTCTGGCGGGATCGTGGGAACAAATACCTAACCTAACCATCCTTATAACACCATGCATAAAGTAAATTGGTAGGTCTTTTGGTATTGTTCTTTCCTTCATGAAACCAATTGAAAAATCATTTGGAAAATCAATCAAGGTACTTGTGATATAAAATCAAAACATTTTGTACCTTAATTGTTTTGATCATTTAGAAATGCTCCCCATCAACATGTGCATATGATATTGAAATTGTTTAGCACATGGAGGCAAGAGTTCTTTGAAATAATTTCTTGATCATAATTTCTATGGAAAAAGCCATTTGATTTTCTTTGGTAAATTCTCCCCCTCAATATGTGCATAGGATTTTCAAAATCATTTTTATCACATAGAGGAAAGAGTTCTTTTGAAGCACATCCACGATCACAAAATCCATTAAGAAACCATTTAAAACTCAATCAAGGTACTTTATGTTAAAACATAAAAGCTTTTGTACCTCGATAGTTTTATTTACATTTGAAATGCTCCCCTTCAATATGTGCATCAATTAATGAAAACATTTAGCACATATGGGAGAGCGACACACTTTGAATCTAAGCGATCACCTTTTATCAAATTTCATTATTAAATCACAAATTCTCCCCGATCAAAAATATCAAACCCTTTGAGATTTTGGATCCCAAGTGATTAATAAGGTTTATAAAACATGAGAGAATATGTGCCTAATTTAAAACTCATCTTGTTTTGGATAAATGCTCCCCTCAACGTCTGCATTATGTATATTGAAATCGTTTGGCACATGGAGGCGAGGAGTGCATTTGAAGGACAAAAACCAATTCCATTAAAGCATTTGAGATTTAAATCACGATCTCTCTCCTGATCAAAGATTTCAAACCATTTGAGATTAGTGATCCCAAAAGATTTAAATAATTTAGAAAAATTTTGGGGAAAGACGTGGCAAGATTTGATTTTGAAAAATGACAGATAAGGACCATTTTAAGACAATAAAGATTGTTAGTGTCAGGTATGATTGTTTTAAGAGATTGATGAGTGCTTATTCACTCATCATTTTTAACCATCTAAGACCTCAAAAATGACTAAAACACCCAAATATGATCAAAATATGTTAAAAATATCCTCGGAGTGTGTTTTATGTCTTTCAGGTACAAAAGGATTGAAAACAAAGCGAAAACGGACAAAATCAAGCCAAAAATCAGAAAAGTGTTGAAACGGACGGAGCCGGCAATGGATTTTCTACATTTTCAGAGCCCGGGACACATGATCTTAGAGTGGGTTTGGGAAAACAACCTTAAAACCTAACCCGACAACGAAATTCCAAATTACCCATCCCCGAAACCCAAATACCAATCTTTTCCCGTCAAAACCAAAAATCCCAAAACAAAACACCATTTTATTTTAAAACCAATTTTGTAAAATTTTATTTTCTTAAAACAAATCTTTTGGTTCAAAAAAAAATAAATAAATAAAATACGTTTTTACAAAAACCAAAAAATAATAATAATAATACATTTCTTTTTAATTACCCCACCCTCCCACTTTCTCCTTCCTTTCTGCGAAAACCGAACCACCTCATCCCTTTTACCCAAATCCCCACCCCAAAACACTCAACCTCAAGCATCTTCCTATTACCCGGTTCCCCATTTCCCAAACCACTAAGCCTCTTTCCCCTTCCCCAAGATGTGCCAAGCTGGAAATCCATGTCCAAAAAGCCACGACCAATGGCTCTGATTTCGCTCAAAATTGTACCTAAATATTGGAGGGCTTGGATGGAGTTCAAGAAGCACAAAGATTGCTTTTGCTGGTTTCCCCTCACAAAAGAAAAACACAAGAGACTGAAGACAGAAGTTATCTTTTGTATAAATAGGAGAAGTAGGATTAGTCAAAAAATTGTCTAGAAATCTTGTTCTAGTCCCACTTTTGTATTTCATTGTCTTTATTTAAATTGTACTCTTTAAATTTCCAGTTAATGAAAAAATTTCAGTTTACTTTCAATTATTTTTATGTTGTTACTTTTAAGTTCATATCCTTAATTTTTAGCTTTAAAGTGTGTTGAAATTGGTTGATTTCAGTCTTGCAACTAAGTTTTCTTAAAGCTAAAATTTCATTAAAAAATAGTTTCTCAGTTACGACTTAGGGTTTTGGGATTGAGTGCAGTCCTAGGTCAAAGGTGAAATTTACCCATTTTGACCCGGAAGTCGAGTTCATCTAGTGTAGCTAAATCGGTATTGGAGTGTTATTGTTTGTTACAAAAGGATTTGAGATGCTTGACCATAATAAGCAAAAATCTATTTCTGTCCTGCAGTCACTGTTATAGCCCTTTTAGTGCTCTTTTTTAGCTAGATTTCAGGTAGGATAGATTAGAATTAGGATTTGATTTTGTGTATTCTAGTAGTTGGTAGTTTAAGTTTAATGTGTTTTAGCTTATTCTTAGGCTAGAAGCTAATTGGGTCACTTATTTTCGCTTCTCAAAAGCTGACCTCTTGCATTACGGGTGATCTGCCAATGACAAGGTGTCAATTCTGACCTAGTGACCCCTTTTAATGTGCTTATTATGCTTCCTTTTCAGCTTATTGAGTTTTATCTTGCCCCCATTAGTCTATTTAGTTTAGGTTTATTTTGCCCGTAGTTTATTTGCGCTTCTTTTTAAGCTTAAGCGTGCCTCGTTAAGGCTATTTGGAGGCAGTGCAATGTGCCTTGACCAGCTTTAAACTCATATCAAGTTCTTACGGATTGTAAATCGGTTTTTTTAAGCTTATAATGCCAATTTATACGCTAGGATAGTATTTAGTTAGATTATTTGAAAAGCTTAGTGTAGTTTTTAGGTGTTTGGATCCCTTTTAGTTACTGTTCTTAAACCAAACAAACTTTTTCTTTTTTTTTTTATAGTTGTTGCTAGTCTAAATTGCCATTGTTCCATAAAGACTTTAGAAGTTTTCTTTTACATTCTTGTTCTTTTTTTGGGTCTCAAACATCTTAATTTCAGTTTTATAAGTGTAAGTTTTGTGAAAAAGTGTTGTTTTGATTTCTCATTTAGTTTGTAAAAAAAAAAAAAAGTTTTGTGCCCATTTAAGCCTTTAGTTTGTCATACCCAAACAGCCCCTTTAGTAGTTTTTTCTAATTTACGATTCCTTTTTCTGCGATCGGTGACTTATTTCCTGAGTTTATAAGTTTAGTTTTTGTTTAAAAAGTAGCTTATTTTATCCTCGCTAGTTGGTAAAAAGAAAAAGTTAAAAAATAAGTGGCAAAGAATTGATGGTGGATTCGAACTTGAGACACTGCCGTCACTGCTTTACTACGACCACACACCCAACACTCCTACCATCTGCTCTGGGCTCTGTTTTGTTTATTTCTTGCACTTTTAATCATATAAGAGTTAGTTGGAGCATTTTGTATTTTAAACTTTTCCTCTTATTTAGTTCATTAGTTGCTTATTTCCCAAGCGGTTATAGCCTTTTTATTTTCTTAGATTTAGCATAGTGTAAAGTATTTTTTGTAATTTTGCATATTTTTCCAAAAATTTTAGTATTTTTAATAATTAATTTAGTTTAAAATAGTTTTTAATTCGTAGAAAATAAAATAAAAGTCGAAAAAATACCCAGCTTTTTCCTAAAATTATTTTTAGTCATTTAGAATGTAGGAAAATTGTTTTCACACTCGTAGGACTTAAATTGCAATTTTTTACCTTGAGGCTTAGTGTGTTCCGGTTTTTCACGTTTTGCATTTTAGCACCCTAGGATGTAGTTTAAGCGTAGTTTTATTGTTTCTTAGGCTTAGTAGTAGTTTATTTAGTGTTTATATAGTTTTACATGCTTTATTTTCATTCTAGTTCTTTAATTTGTAGATTAGTGCAATCAAAATCCAAAATTTGTTAAACCAATTCAAGTCCATAATCCAGAAACTTAACGATTCCGTCAATTTCACACCTCGTTGGGACACGACCGGGAAATCACTTTCCGGTATCACTTTATCACATTCGTGAGCTTTGGCACGTTATCCCTTTTCTAAAAGGTTGATTTGTCGAATTTCACGATTAATTTGATATATTGATATTGTGTTTGTTTTCACCACTCACTTTTCACGAATCAAATTTTGGCGCCGCGCGGAGGTGTGTTGCGACAATATCGTGAAGTTTTGCGATTAGTGACTTGAAGAACCTTCCTCGTGAAGTTATTGTTTTTATAAAATACAAAATACAAAATATTTTTCTTTTCTTTGTATATATGTAAAGATAAAAATACAAAAGATTTTGCTTGTTGTTTTTAAATAAATAGAACACACAATCAATATAACACTTCTCAACTTGAGTGTTATCATAATAAGTTCGAACCAAAGATTCAAAACTTACCTTTGTGTCACTTGCGTGAATACGCTTGTGATTATTGGTTTAAGTTCACCATGTTTTGCCTCGGTCTTGTTTTAATTGAAAGTGTTGTTTTGAAAGTGCATGTGCACTCGTTTTGAAAAATCCAAAATATTCTTCTCATTCCTCTTATTTGTTGATTCTATTTCTCTTACCCTCTTTTCTTGGTTTAATTCTATCCTTCGTATCCTCTCGATCACTCAATTCTATTTCTTTAACCCTCTACATGTTTAATTCTCATGGCGACGATCGATTATTGTCGTTGTTTTCATTACAAAGGGCGTATGGAAGAGGATCAAGTTTATTGTCTCAATCCCGATTGTTTATGTAAGCGGTGTGGAAGGGTTGGAGCAAGCAAATATTGCTATTGGTGCGAATTATCCGATAAAAACTCTCTCGATGATTCTCCAAGTTTTTTCGACCACCCGCCACAACCCGAGATTCGTTCTATTGTTTCTGAGCCTAAATCGTCTAGAGTTGATCAAAATCTTTCGCGATTTACGGTTAAGGTTAAACGAAAAGAGCAAGAACCGGAGACCAAAACGGAAGTGGTGGAAATTGCTAGCTCTAAGAGCACACCACTTGTCCCACCTCCGGAATCTTCAAAACCTTTTTCGGACGATTTCATGAACATTGTTCAAAATTGCTTAAATGAATTTCATCAAATTGCAACTTCGGTAAATACCGTTTTACCTAACATTTGTGATGTTGTTGAGCCCTCGATTCCTACTCCCGTACCCAATATATCTTCGTTCGATCAAGAGTATTGCTACGGTTGTGGAGACTTGTTACCACAAGGTTTTCGTTGTTACAAATGTATGTGCGAGTGGTGTGGAAACTATCTTGTCAATGGATGTTGTTCGATTTGTGCGAGAATTCATTCACTTGTGATTCTAACCCAAACTCTTTCAATTATCCTCAAGCGATTTCAACTACCCTCCACAAAATTCATTCGAGCCACAACCGTACTATCAAGATTTCAATGATTCATCATTTCAAAGTTTCTCTCCCAATACCCTCATTGTGCTAAGTGTGGGGTCCTCATGATGATTATCAATGTCAATCGTGGAATCAAAATTACTATGGACTGATCCTTGTTATAACACTTCGGATTTGACCACATCCAACCCCACAACTTCCGTCATTGATCAATTTCCTCGTATAATTCTTGAGGAACTTTCCGAGGAACAAATTTTCATAGCGAAATATTTCTAGCCGATGAGCGAGCAGCTCAAAAGCTTCTCCTATTTATGAAGGTCGCTCAGCGTATCCTATTCAACGAGGCTTGCCGTCTCGATGACGAGGATGAGGAGGATTGGGAGATGACAAAGGACAAAGTGCATATCTCAAGCTCACAAAGTACCGCACATGTCCACTCTCCTCCTCATATTGCCTATCTACCATAGAACCTTGGATGACCTTTTAATGGGGGCGAGCATTTTAGCACTATTAGGAAGCAGGATCGTCTTGTGTTGAGCCTTGTCCCAACCCCAAGTGAATCCGAGGGTTATCTCTGTGATATGTGTGATGAGCCTCGATGATGATTCTTCTCCCACCCGAAAGAACTGTTGAGGTGATCTCAGTCTGAAACGATTATACATCGTTTGATGATTCTTTATCGTGTGGAGACATCGGTATGTTGAGGAGATACCTTCCGAGCTCGTCGACTTGGAAGAAGTGAGAGATTTTGATCCCCATGATCTTGATATGGACAGCGATGTTGAAGCGGATGATGAAGATATTCTTGTTGTGTCAGAAACCTTTTTCTATAAGCGTTCACTAATCCTCTGTTTGACTTTGATTACGAATTCACTTTAATTTCGGATAATCCCATCTTTGACATTCAGAATGAGGATAGTGACTCTTACATGGAGAACCTCATTATATCTCCATCTTTTCCCGAAGAAAAGAATAGTGGCAATCCCACTTTGACGTTAGACCTTCTTGAGGAGTTCGCCGATGAACTCGCTCTTATTGATCATTCCCCACCGGGAGATGATGATGTGCAAGTCGACTTTCTTTCTTGGATGACTCGATACCGTCGGGTTTTCGGTGCGATTATGGCTTAGGTCCATCATCCACTCGTCCACTTTGCTAAACCGCCGGATGATGGAACCTCTTCTAAGCTGATCGGATGTTTCATTGCGTCGGTGGTGGATAAGATTTCCGAACATTCCGTTAATGTTCCTCGATCTAATCTTTTACCCACCCATTCCACCCGTTGTCAACTCATTGTCACTTTGCCTTCTCCTCCCATTTCTTCTCCATGTCTTAACTCTTACGGGGTGAAGATACCATCTTTGATCCCGGCATTTCTCTTTCTTTTGAGCGGTTATATCTCATCGGTGGAACTTTCGGCACATTCAATATCTATCCAAACCATTTGAATGAAAGTCCGATGGCGATTTTCTATTCCACTTGCTCCCCATGGACCAATGAATTGAGTCGAGTCAAGCTAGCGACTCGGTAATCAAAAGCGATGGTTAAACATGGGTTTTCACCGCGTGTACCACCCTAGTGTGGGAGTTGCCCCATTGTTGTATATAAGTTTACTTTAAAAAAATAAAAATAAAATAAAAATAAAATTTCAAATAATGGTAGTAGTATTTCCCTTTACGTTCTATGTTTCGGCATAACTGCGCGGTACTTTGAATATTGAGGCAATATTCATTTCTAGTGTGGGGGAATTCTCACGAATTTTATCATATGTATTACCATCTTATTCCCCAATTTTGGCCAAAATTATTTTTGGAGTAAGTGTTTGCACTTACTCGACTTTTACTGATTATCGATCCGCCATGTCTAATAAACAAAAGGATTGGCTAATCCGAGAGCAAGCGGCTCTTGGTAAAGATATCTCAAATCCGTTGATGGCTTGCAATTTGCCCAAAATTGTATGGTGTTCAACTCACCATATCTTTAATTAGTGAAGAGTTGGCTAGCCCGCAAGTTTATGGCTTGTGGTAAAGGCGGTTGGAAAACCATAATTGGTAATCGGCTCACCAAAGATATTTTATCTAAGAGTTGGCTAGTCCGAAGCAAATGGCTTACGGTAAAGACAAATCAAAACCGTTGAAAAGGCGGTGGTTTGCTCAAAATCATTTGGTTATCATTGTACCAAGGTTCTTACTTGAACTGAAACAATTGGCTACTCCGAAGTAATGGCTTTTGGTAAAGAGACTTAAATCCATTAAAGTTTCAAAAGATTGCTAGGGACTAGCAATTGCCTAGTGGGGGAATTTGATGAGTGCTTATTCACCATCATTTTACCATCTAAGACCTCAAAAATGACTAAAACACCCAAATATGATCAAAATATGTTAAAAATATCATCGGAGTGTGTTTTATGTCTTTCAGGTACAAAAGGATTGAAAACAAAGCGAAAACGGACAAAATCAAGCCAAAAATCAGAAAAGTGTTGAAACGGACGGAGCCGGCAATGGATTTTCTACATTTTCAGAGCCCGGGACACATGATCTTAGAGTGGGTTTGGGAAAACAACCTTAAAACCTAACCCGACAACGAAATTCCAAATTACCCGTCCCCGAAACCCAAATACCAATCTATTCCCGTCAAAACCAAAAATCCCAAAACAAAACACCATTTTATTTTAAAACCAATTTTGTAAAATTTTATTTTCTTAAAACAAATCTTTTGGTTCAAAAAAAAAAAAAAATGCGTTTTACAAAAACCAAAAAAATAATAATAATACATTTCTTTTTAATTACCCCACCTCCACTTTCTCCTTCCTTTCTACGAAACCCGAACCACCTCATCCCTTTTACCCAAATCCCACCCAAAACACTCAACCTCAAGCATCTTCCTATTACCCGGTTTCCCCATTTCCCAAACCCACTAAGCCTCTTTCCCTTCCCAAGATGTGCCAAGTGGAAATCCATGTCCAAAAGCCACGACCAATGGCTCGATTTCGCTCAAAATTGTACCTAAATATTGGAGGGCTTGGATGGAGTTCAAGCACAAAGATTGCTTTTCTTTGGTTTCCCTCACAAAAGAAAAACACAAGAGGCGAAGGCAGAGTTATCTTTTGTATAAATAGAGAAGTAGGATTAGTCAAAATTTGTCTAGAAATCTTGTTCTAGTCCCACTTTTGTATTTCATTGTCTTTATTTAAATTGTACTCTTTAAATTTCAGTTAATGAAAAAATTTGATTTACTTTCAATTATTTTTATGTTGTTACTTTTAAGTTCATATCCTTAATTTTTAGCTTTAAAGTGTGTTGAAATTGGTTGATTTCAGTCTTGCCACTAAGTTTTCTTAAAGCTAAAATTTCATTAAAAATAGTTTCTCGATTACGACTTAGGGGTTTTGGGATTAGTGCAGTCACGGGTCAAAAGGTGAAATTTACCCATTTTGACCCGGAAGTCGAGTTCATCTAGTGTAGCTAAATCGATATTGGAGTGTTATTGTTTGTTACAAAAGGATTTGAGATGCTTGACCATAATAAGCAAAAATCTATTTACATCTGCGATCATTTGTTATAGCCCTTTTAGTGCTCTTTTTAGCTAGATTTGGTGGGATAGATTAGAATTAGGATTTGATTTTGTGTATTCTAGTAGTTGGTAGTTTAAGTTTAATGTGTTTTACCTTATTCTTAGGCTAGAAGCTAATTGGGTCACTTATTTTCGCCTCAAAGCGACCTCTTGCACTGTTCTTGGTGATCTGCGGTATAGCAATGACAAAAGGTACATTGTTGACCTAGTGACCACTTTTAATGTGCTTATTATGCTTCCTTTTCAGCTTATTGAGTTTTATTTTGCCCCCATTAGTCTATTTAGTTTAGGTTTATTTTGCCCGTAGTTTATTTGCGCTTCTTTTTAAGCTTAAGCGTGCATCGTTAAAATTTGTTTGGAGACGGGTGCGGAATTTGCTTGACCACTTTAAGCTCATATCAAGTTCTTACGGTTGCAAATCGGTTTTTTTTAAGCTTATAATGCCAATTTATACGCTAGGATAGTATTTAGTTAGATTATTTGAAAAGCTTAGTGTAGTTTTTAGGTGTTTGAATCCCTTTTAGTTCTTGTTCTTAAACCAAACAAACTTTTTCTTTTTTTTTTATAGTTGTTGCTAGTCTAAATTGCCATTGTTCCATAAAGACTTTAGAAGTTTTCTTTTACATTTTTTGGGTCTCAAACATCTTAATTTCAGTTTATAAGTGTAAGTTTTGTGAAAAGTGTTGTTTTGATTTCTCATTTAGTTTGTAAAAAAAAAAAAAAAAAAAAAAAAAAAAAAAGTTTTGTGCCCATTAAGCCTTTAGTTTGTCATACCCAAACATCCCTTTAGTAGTTTTTCTAATTTCGATTCTTTTTTCACGATCGTGACTTATTTCCAGTTTATAAGTTTAGTTTTTGTTTAAAAAGTAGCTTATTTTATCCTCGCTAGTTGGTAAAAAGAAAAGTTAAAAAAATAAGTGGCAAAGAATTGTGTTTGGATTCGAACTTGAGACTGCATGTCTGCTGCACCGACCACACACCCAACACTCCTACCATCTACACTCTGGGCTCTGTTTTGTTTATTTCTTGCACTTTTAATCATATAAGAGTTAGTTGGAGCATTTTGTATTTTAAACTTTTCCTCTTATTTAGTTCATTAGTTGCTTATTTCCCAAGCATTTATAGCCTTTTTATTTTCTTAGATTTAGCATAGTGTAAAGTATTTTTTGTAATTTTGCATATTTTTCAAAAATTTTTAGTATTTTTAATAATTAATTTAGTTTAAAATAGTTTTTAATTAAGTGAAAATAAAATAAAAGTCGAAAAATACCCGACTTTTTCCTAAAATTATTTTAGTCATTTAGAATGTAGGAAAATTATTTTCACACTCGTAGGACTTAAATTGCAATTTTTTACCTTCGAGGCTTAGTGTGTTCCGGTTTTTCACGTTTTGCATTTTAGCACCCTAGGATGTAGTTTAGCGTAGTTTTATTGTTTCTTAGGCTTAGTAGTAGTTTATTTAGTGTTTATATAGTTTTACATGCTTTATTTTCATTCTCGTTCTTTAATTTGTAGATTAGTGCAATCAAAATCCAAAATTTGTTAAACCAATTCAAGTCCATAATCCGAAACTTAACGATTCCGTCAATTTCACACCTCGTTGGGACACGACCGGAAATCACTTTCGGTATCACTTTATCACATTCGTGAGCTTTGTACGTTATCCTTTTCCTAAAAGGTTGATTTGTCAATTTCACGATTAATTTGATATATTGATATTGTGTTTGTTTTCACCACTCACTTTTCACGAATCAGAGATCTTTTAGGTAAAATAAAACAATTTCACAATTAAACAAGAACAGAAAAAATTTCATTTTGAAAGATCTTTGAGTTTTAAAGAAAATCATACCATGACATAACATTAAATCTTTAGATCACCACTTTGTTTCGTACAAACCGGACCTTTTATGAAGAAATATCGATTGAAAATATTTTATTTTAAATCACTCTCCCCCTCAATCGATGACCGTAGTCGATGATTGAGTGACTAAGTTTTGATAAAATAAAGTCCGGTGATTTCCAAGATTAAGTCCAATTAATTTTCAAAATAATATTTTCATTTTCAAAACAATTTAATCAAATTATTCAAAATTGTTTAAAATGGTATCTGCACAAAGATCGTTAGGTGGTTGAGAAGCTTCGTTGATCTTTGTGGGGCTTGGAAGAAAAACCATCTGCGGATGCGGTGAGACTTCTTACGTTGCATTTTAATGCCAATGAGGTCAAATTAAGCTCCGTCTCTTCATTTTGCCGATGAAGAAAACCATCTGCTGATGCAATGAGACCTTTTACATTGCATTTTTCCATGCCAACTCTCCATAGAAGTCCAATTAAGCTCCGTTTCTTCATTTGTCAACCCAAGATATGGTTACCCTTTCCTTTCGGCATCCAATCATCTTCAATTGTGGGATCCGGATCGGGAACATTCTTATATACCAATATACCTGCATACGTTAGTGAACATACATACAGATATATGGTGGTCGACATCACCAAACAGCAATCGACTAATAAAAGTCAATTCAACATATCAATCAGTTCATATAAGGCATGGGAATAATGTGTTTCATCAAACTATAATCATCTAATCCTAACAATCATATCTTAAATTCCTAGTCCTTCGACATAGGCAAATATCATTTTTAATTAAGCACGTAGGATAATTTAAGAAAGTCCGTTAGATGATGTAAATTTGAAAACATTCTCCCCTCAATCAATGACTTATTTTTACGAAAAGTTTAAAAGCGGTTGAAGTCATTGATTGAGTTTTCAATTTTGCGAAAACTACGAATCGATTGATTTTCAAGCAACTCATTTACCACCATTTTTGAAAACAACAAATATTTTTCGAAGAATTTTAGAGCGGAAAAACATTTGTGTAGGAGCAACAGATCCTTGACATACTTTCCTCAATTTGTTTTTGGATAAGTGCACGAAATATTTGAAAATTTGGTTTAGCGCAAGACTTTCCTTTCTTGAAGATCGGTTCTGATCAAGAAAGCGCAAGCCATAGTTTAAGCACGGGTTCTGATCGAAATGGCGTAAGCCATATTTTGAGACATGTTTAGAAAGGAATATTTACACCTCTGCCGAACTTCATCTAAAGTCCGTGCCATTATTGAATGACATTTCTAAGACCGTAGATGTTATCGATACTAGAAGACATGTCTTGAGAAAACATATTTTGGTATTTTCAATTTTTGATTTTTATGGGCTTTTGATGATTTTATATTTTTCTATTTTGATTTTGTTGGTTTTATATTTTTGTATTTGGTTTTTGAAAATATTTACAAAGATAGAGAAATAGTTTAAGAAGATGATGATACAGATCCGAGATAAGAAAATCGTTCAACACTTTGTAGAAGATAGAAGTCATCATCTCTTAAAGTTTCACCACCAAAGCTTCGAGGCTCTTGAATCGTCGTCGAACTTGAGCCTTACGAAAGTGAGACTTTGGTAGCTTCCCCCAAACCGACAAACTAAGAACAAAGACCATTTCCCAAGAAGTAGAAATGAACAAAAGCGGTCTCATTGAATGAAGCTCAACACCCGAAGAACATGAGAACACCAAAGTAACAAGTTGAAACATTGATCGTCTCGGTGGTTATCAAATCCGGAATAGCGATGAAGTCCGATCACATGAACTGTTGTGCGTCCACGATGTACACATTACTCTTCGAGAATGACCAGTTGTCAATTCGAGAACAATACGTCAACATCTTCATTTTACCAAGTGCATTCCGGATATCTTTCATATAACCAATCACCCATAATGTACAAGTACCCAACCGAGTCGAGACTATGACATCCAAGTAACATGTTGAATCAGCGATTATCTCTGCGGATATCAACTCCGGAATAACATAATAAGCTCGATCAAGTGATCATGTTGTGTGTCCACGATGTACACAAATCTCTCCCTAATGGTTGCGATCTCATCGAAATCATCATTACATAGTGTACATGAAGCGAAACCGGAAGCACTTTATCATAATCATATTGAAGATGTCGATAAGCAATATCATCTCACGCTCCAAATATTCTTCTCATATTTCTTCCCTCTTGAAAGTCGAGGTAACACATACCAAAAGTCTCGAGACCATTTCCCCAATTAGTTGGAATAATACACCAAAGGCTACGAGTTAAACACCGAGTTTCTCTACGGTTATGACCATTGTCTTTCCGGGATAACTTCAATCGGTAGAAGTGTTAAGTTCATCATGTGTACTCGTTGTGCTTTTAGATATATGTCTCCTTCCCCCCTTGCGGTTTTGATACCTTAGATTCAACAAAACATAATATACCCAAAACTCGAAATCTTGTGAGAAGAACTCAAATAGCCCAAATGAATCCTGTGAGAATCAATCGCAACGAAAACTCTCTCGACTATCTTTATCAACCCATATGTAGACAATTTGAAATGACCAGCGATGAAGAATACCCGATATACCAAACTTGAAAGCGAAGTCAAATTCTCACATTTGTATCTTAAGCTTGCACTTAATAATGGAAGAAGCGGTGTCGAAATTTATGCTTCAAGCAAATTTCTAAGTACTCACTACTCAAGCAAAGTATGAGACATTAACACCTCTTGCGATTATCCCACGACACATCGTGTGACAATGAGTAAAACAAAGTAACTCCTAATAGTGATAGTTAACCGGTCTTCAAGCATCCACCTCATCGCTTGTAACTAGATAACCAAGACTTCAACTTAAATTCTTAAGCCGAGCAAGTTATCAAATAAGAACACGCCTTTGTGAATGTCAACTTCAACCTCAAATAGGTGATAAATGAGTAACTTTGAAGTAATCAACTTGTGTCAAATGTCCAACACGTGAATAAACATACAATCGGATGAACATTGACCCACTGAATGAACCGGAGCAAATGATTCCTCAACATTAATACATTCTTCCTTAAGGTATACATGTAGAAACTGATCTGGAAGATTTACCAAAAATGTCTTCTAGCGGATGAGGTAGTCATTTTCCTTAATGTTCATATGGTTGATTTATAGCGAGCACAATGAGAGGAACAATAATCCATGAAGATTTGGCAAAGGAATACCAAAGAGCGGATCATTATTCGAGAGTGCAACTACAATATCATGATAGTCATTATCAACGCCTTGTGAAATGGCGGAGATAAGGTTTCTTGAGAATTGAGAAGTACTTCTTAGATGGTGAACCGGTTGAGTCGGTAGAAACCGGGCATGAGCTTGAATTTGGATGATCAACATTCGTCGGAGGTTGGAAGTACTCATCAAACATATCTTTGAAAACAATGAATCCCAAACAATGAATCCAGTTATCCTTAGTAAGTGAAGCATTAGGCGTTGGAGGAGAGTCATCAAAATCAAACAATGAATCATTGCAAAGAATATGAGCAATTCTAATTGGGGATTAAATTTGGCATTTCAATCGCCCCAATTAGTGCTCTCCCTAAAGCCGCGAAGATTTTCAAGTGTTCTTCTCGGCCGGATTAAGAAGAAGTCTTTAGATCATCAAATGCAATTTGTCTTTAGCCTTCTAACATGTAGCGAAAATGTATAATGATGAAGACTCGACCTTCTTCAAGATTGTCCGAATGGGGAAATAGGCAGTTAACATCTTCTTCACACCAAAGGCATTCCGTTAACTTGTAAATAGCAAATCCCTTAATTTAAAATCCTCCCAATCAAACAAGAACAAAAGATGTTCATCAAGGAAATCGACAATCGACCATAGCGAACACGAAATGGTAACACCAAGCAAACAATCACATCAAACAACAATAAAGGGTTGTTCGAATCATCATGTTGATGTGCCGTGAAGCATTACCGGAAGCACTTTGTCGTTAAACTCATATCAGCTTGTGAAGATGTCAACCAGCGGCTCTAAGAAGAAACTACATGTGAAGATGATCCGATAAGAAGAATCTCAGTTCTTACATGAGTTAGGAGCCGTTTGACCTTATATTCTCAAATATCAATCAACAATGCAAAAAATTCACACTTCTTCTCCCCCTCAAGAATTGCATACGGAGATGCCATTCTTGATTAAACAAGTGATTATCATCCAAATGTATTCTATTCATACCCCCGCAAAATTAGCACATGATGTCGCCATCTTCATTATATTGAGCAAGTGGAATAAGAGTAATTATCAATAGTCCGGATCACTTGATAACTGAAGCGCATGGAAAAAGCATGAAGCATGTTGATGAGAATGGTCATAAATGAGAAGATTTCTCTTCTTCAGAAGATAAAGCGCTTTGAAACGATACACCTTTATTTTCTATGAGAGCGGGGCACGAAGAGTTATCTGCAGGCGCCATAATGATGAAGTACGAGGCGAATCGATGTGAGCAGGCGTCATAAGAAGATTTCTCTTCTTTCCAAGATAAAGCGCCAGAGGCGTACACTTTTCTTTTCTTTAGAGAGCGAGGCTTGAACTGTTGTGTTCAAACGTCATCGCCGAATGAATATCAAGATTGAGTTAATTGAACCCGTGAGTTATGAGATATCAATCCATTTGTAATCCATACTTTAAGCCGATCCATGTAGTGAAGGATCAAGTATCTGCAATCGAGTAAGGACTACCTGCACTAATATTACAAACTTCATTGCATATATTTTGGTTAGTGACATTAGTATCCAAACCCTTTGGGGTTTCATAGTTAACCTTGATTTTGTCATCGGTAATCAGCTTTTCGGTAGGAATCCACCTAAGTCCAACATCCTTAAACATTCTACCAGACGGTATCCACTTATGGCAAGGTCTAGGATTGTTAAGCTTCTTATGCATAGTGGAAGACCTATTGTTATTCCTAGTTTTCAAAGATTTAGCAGTTGGTATCCATCTAGGCGAAGTTTTTTGTTTGTTTTGCTTCATAGACTTAGTGTAGATCCTAGACTTAACAGATTGAACCTTTGCATAAGCATTTACATTCTTTAGGGATTTTGAAAAACAATTATCATGATTTGCCTTAAGGATGCATTTCAGACAATTCGAGCAAACAACTTGTTTGGATTCATAAGATGATCTAGAGTTCTTAGAGTGATCTACTATGGGAATAGATTTATTCGAAACGCAACTATGCTTAGATTCAATCCAATCCCTAGTCTTTAGTTGAGTGTTCCTAGGTAATGGTTTAGAACTACTAGCAGTGTCTTGGAATCTCGAAGAATTCATCACCCTAGGTCTTGCACCTAAAATTCCGTCTTTGCGATTTTGTGCCTTCTTTCTAGCCATTTCTAGATAAGAGTTCTTATACAAATCATTCATATCAATTTTCCTAGGCAAGTGAGGTGAAGTGGTGGTTTTGTCAAAACTTGTTTCGCATCAACTTGGGAGGCAAACCGCGTTTTGAAAATTTTGGTCGTTCGATCTAAACGCATTTGGTTGTCTAATAACCGGTTTCCCAAGATTGATGGTTTTGAAAACTTAGTGTTCACACTATTCCCTGTTGTTTTTCGAGCTCATTTTTAAAGCAACAATAGCGAAACTCTTTTCTGAAGTTGAGCTTTGAGATCATCAATTTTGCTATCAAAGAGTTTGTTTGTTCTATTGACTTAGTTCTAGCTTCTTTGGCGAGTCACTTAGTTCTATGTGATGCTTTCTCAAAGAATCATTTTCCTTTAGTAATTTGGCCACACAAACCGCTAATTCATCATTTCTTATTTGAATATCATCAATAACATTAACATCAGAGTTACTTGTAACCAAATTACTTTTCACATGCATATCAGAAATATGTTTCTTCAAGTTGTTGATAGTCGAGTTATTGGCTTGAAGCTGAGCTTTTAAATCGTTTATTTCAAAAAATTCACGAAATTCAGGAAATTCCGGATTTTTACATGATTTCTTAGTTTGAAAACTTTCCTCTTTACTCTCTATCGTAATTTCAAGTGAAATGCAATATTTTTCAAGTTTTGAGAATTTGTATGAAAGTTCATCAAAAACCTTTTTATCAGCCATATCATTCGTTTTGAAATTATTAGACTCAGCCTCAACCAAGGAACATTTATCAGAATCATGTTTAGCATTAAGATCAGAATGTTTAGGTACCTTAGCAGATGCACTATGTTGATCGATTAAGGGTACCTCATCGATGACACCGCTCAATTTACAGTGCGATATCCGCATCCACGTCATGTGTAACAAGAGTCATTGGACCACCGGTCGTGTCAAGCTTATCTATCTCGAGCCTTTGTATTCGGTGTCAATGATCCATCATCCGGTGCTTTACCTGACTCGTCATTATTTGTTGCCTCGACATTACGCATTCGAGCAACACCCGATTCTTCAACGGATACATTACCCAACTTATCACAATTATCTCTCATCTTGCGACGGACACTCATCCACTTTTTCATCCATGCGAGTAACTTCCTCAATATACTTCTCCACATTATCCATGAGTTGGATAAGTGTCTCTATGAACACGCTAATTTCCATTCCGGTGTGTTTCTTGAAAGACATTCGGTCATGTCTTGATCATAATCGATGTAAATTCCCACCGATGAATGGTGAAATTGGTTGTAGATCACATGAAGTGCGACTGGAACTATCCTTTAGAACCATTTCTTTATCAAGTTGTTGTTCCAATTGTTCTAAGTTTAAGAATAATGTGCTCTTGAGCGTTGATAATTCTTGACGGAAAAGTGCGATAAATGTTCGTTCACTTCCCATAGATAGAAGCAATGTGAGGTGTGAATGAAGTTGTCGATAAGGTTCAATGCAACTTTCCTTATCCTTAAGCATTACGTAACATTGACTGGTGCATTTACGTATTTTGAGTCTCGAACCGGAGATATCACATCCTCATTGGTGATTCAATCATCTTTAACCGTTCGGTGTAGCAAATATTCTCATGATTGTCTGACATCATACAATTTAAGTATACGAAATTACAAGGTCGATGAGTGTAAGACATGATGTTGTAGTATCCACGGATTTTACAAGTCTATGATTTAAACCGAGAAATAGAATCTTCATGGATTTTACTAAAATCAAGACCAAACCGTTAAGCAATGACCAATGGAATGTGTTAAGATGATGATGGATCGACACAATGATAGACAATTGTGTGTAAGGACATATAATTGTTTGTAGGATTAGCGAGATGTTGTTTGGTTGAGATTTGGATTGGTTGATGCATGATTTACGGAGAAATTTAGGTCTAAAAACTTAAAAGCTCAATAACTTCCTTTCGGAGGGGATTTGGGCCTCAAAAAATTCGTTTCCTCACTATATTCAGCCTGTTCCGCTCGTTTTGACTGGTATTTCGTCCAAAACGGAGTTACGGTTCAAAAGTTATGACCGTTTGAAGTTTAGTCGTAAAAAGTCAACTTTTGGTTAAACCGCTTCAATCAACACGCATCCAGGACAACTCGCTTCCAAGACAACTCGCTTAAACGACAACTTGCTTAAGGCACAACTCGCATAAGATGACAACTCGCTTAATAAACAACTCGCATGAGACAACTCGCTTCAATAAGCAACTCGCATAAGACAACTCGCTTAGGCTCAACTCGCATTAGATACGTTGAATCTGGACAAGTCGCAGTCAAAACTGTCAACTCGCTTAAAGAAACAAGTCGCTTAAAAACCAAGTCGCATACAGAGACAACTCGCTTAACCACCAAGTCGCTTAAGATAACTCGCTAGCAGTACAACTCGCTTAATAGCCAAGTCGCTTTAGACCTCAAGTCGCTTAAAGAAACAACTCGCTTAGAACCCAAGTCGCATAAATAGTCAACTTGCTAAGTAGCCAAGTCGCTTATACCAACTCACTTCTAATGAAGAAGCAACTCGCATCCAAGAAACTCAACTACGAGTCTCAACTCGCTTTGTACACTTATCACAAATACCCACTTTATCAATCAAAAGCGACCAAACCACAATGATTTAAGCTTTCCAATTCAAAACCTAAACATATATGATGATCCTAAACACAAAAGTACAATCAAAATCCAAACTCTCCTAAACACTTATACCCCAAAAACCATATGAAATCCACCAAAACGAAGAGCGTGAAAGATGAATGATCAAACCTTGGCTTTTGATACCAGTTGTAAGATATTGGATTTCATAAACGCATAACAAACAATAATATAGGTCGAATTATGAGTAGGTTTAGAAAGAGAAAGTGGGATCCTTTCTAGAGAGAGAAAGTGAAAGAAAACATAGAAGGTTAGATTAAGAATGAGAAAGGTCCAACCCTCTACCTTGGGAGGTAGAGGGTATTTATAGTTACATACTACACGTCCTCCTTCGGACTATGGATCAGGTATACAGTGGGTAAAGACCCGTCCATCCTCCACGGTGTTACTCTAGACTAAATAACTAACTAAATAACTAGTAAATAACGTAACGTCTACGAGCTAACATATGCTATACTAGAGTTGGGGTGACCGACTCTTCACTATGGATTTTCCTGTAAGATATAACTTTTCACATACACATCAAACCATAACACAAAGTAGCATATAGATGGAATTCTAGAGAGAAAGTTAGAGGTTTAGGGAACTTAGTGAGAGAAAGTGAAAGATATTATTATGAGCTCCAACTCTCTACCTTGGAAGGTAGAGAGTATTTATAGTCTTACATAACTCGCCACACTTTGGGGCATGGATCGAGGCATACGATGGGTAAAGACCGTCTGTCCTCCACGGTGTTACTTAACTATATTACTACTTAACTTAAAAGAACTACGATTACGAGCTTTCTAACGATTACATATACTTGAGGTGACCGACTCTTTAATCTGGGAATTTCTAATTCCTAACAATCTCCCCCTAAGGGAGGTCACCTCAATCATGTACCAAAATTACATTGAATACAAATAGATATTACATTAAAAATTGTTCTTGCATTCTTGATGTAGTCCTTTGTTCATAAGCTCGTAGTCATTGATTCTTCACATTGCATGTTTGGTTATTCCAAGTGGAGGTCTTTTACTGATCCATGTGATGATAAGTTTGAGCCATCTTTGGAGATCATCAGCTATCAACAATCTCTGACACATCCTTTGTGGTGTTGGTATGTTGTGATGTTGTGACTTTGGGACCGACATGCTCACATTCTGGATCATGAAATCTTCTCATCAGAGTAGCGGAAGCTTTAGTTGATTCATGATATTGGCGCAGCGTAGCGAAGCTTGGTGTGAAAATATCGAGTCATTGATGCACTAATCATGATTTCTTTTGAGATGAATGTGTTAAGTGAGCATGCGGCCATGGATTGACCGCTTCATTACGATCACCGCAAACGTCGGGTACTGCGCATACAACGATTAGTAACAAATCGCATGAAAGTGTCTTTGATCACTTTCGTTGAATTGAGGTACACGCCCACGGTTCCCCGTTGATCGAGACATGTCTCCGCACTGTGATCGGTATGATTCCTAAGAATCTCCTTGATGGGTTTCGCAATTTTTCTAGCCGTTCTCAAACCGGAACATCTCAAAGAAGACAACACGGAGTGAGTGAACCGGTAATTTTAAGTCCGATGAAAGAGATTTGAAAAACAATCGTGTATTGCTCAATAGAAATTGTTTTGCAATACAACGAAGGTTTTATTGAAAATCAATTATCAATCATAAAATACCTTTTGGTTTGAAAAATGAGTACACATCGATGTGCTAAAGAAAAGAGTTTTTAAGCACAAAGACCGGTTTTCAAAGGTATCCGTCAATCCATAACTCGAACGGGATTGATTCAAGAGATTGAATCGCCCCATTGTTTCTGTTCGGTTGTCACATGGTTGATCTATATAATAGATCTCACATGCCACCTACCGAGAGCTTGTTTGATGTTGGCTCGAAGGCTTTCCATCTTCATTGTGAATATGTAAACACATCACTCGGATGTTACGGCAATACCACAAGGATAATGCGTGGGACTCAAGATATAATCTCTTCCACATTGTGTGAAGCAGAGAGTCTTCATTGAAAGTGTCCTAATGAGATTTATAGATGATCTCGTGGCTCTAGACTCAATTTGTGCATATTTGGATCCTGTGCGGAGACTAGGAGAGGGTCTCCTTCTTCAATATCAACCATCTCTAAGAGAGTCGATAGATAATGTCGGTTCCCGTGAGAATGAAACAAGTCCTTTTAAGAGGAACTTGAGTGGTTTGGAAAGTTGAAGTGCGATGCGTCCTTTGGGTCCATGACGTCTTGTCTTCAATACCGATGTTACCATCGGTAGCATATGAATTGAACCCGGTTTACGCCCTAAGGTTGAATAAATGGAGGGCTATTTGTTTTCACCCTTTTCTCATTCAATTCTTTTAATTCTTCAACCCTTCAAGCTTACCGAGACTTCATAGCTAGAACCTTGTTGGGTTTATTCCGATACTAGCTCGGTCTTAGTCCGCACTCTTCCCATATCTCATTTTTCTCCTTTTATCGTCATACCTAAGGACTTCTACACTAACTAGTGGATTGTCCCGGTAGATCCCTCCGGTTCGGCGGATCATGGGAACCAATACCTAACCTTATCATCCTTATATCAACGTACATTAAAGTAAAGTTGGTCGGTCTATTTGGTATTGTTCATCGCCATTGGATCCAATTGAAAACCATTTGAAAATCAATTCGAGATACTTGTGATATATTATCAAAGCTTTTGAACTGAATTGTTTTTGATATTTTTAGAACGAGAACTCCCCTCAACATGTGCATCAAGTATTTGAAAATGTTACGCATACGGAGGCAAGAGAAAGAATTAACTTCTTTGATTACCATTTTCTAAAGATATCAACATCACTTCCATATCAAATCAAGTAAATATAGCATTTCCGGGAAGGATGAGGTTTCCATAAATTCGCTCCCCTCAATATGTGCCTCGAGGTTTGAAAAGAGTTTTGCACATACTAGAGGAACACACATTAGGATGAATGATCACGTTTCAAATCAAAGGTTTAAGATAGATGCTCCTCCCAACATGTGCATTGAAAACTTGAAATCGTTTGTCACATGTGGGCGAGGATAGCATGTACATCCTTATAAAACCATTTACCTATTTATCGGTTTAAATCCGGTTTAAATCACATTCTCCCCGATCACAATTATCAAATCATTTGAGATTTGTGATCTCTTATTGATTTAAATTGATTTTGAAAGCTTTTAAGGAGAATTGTGACTTGATTATGAAAGCGTTTGAACTGATAAGGATCGGATTTTAAGACTTTACACTCCATTGATAAAACATGCATTTTTATCTTTTGAAAACAATTTTAATGCCAAATAACTTTTTAATTTAATTGAAATCATTCTCCCCTCAATCAATGACATAGGTTGTTGATTGAGAGATAGGAATTTTGATGATAAGTCCCGATGATTATCAAAAATAGAAACCGAGTTATTTTTCAAAGCATTTGGTTTTCGGTAGATAAATGTTTATAAAATCGAGCATGGAATTTGAAAACATGTTAAAACATGGCTCGTTCTTTCTTTTAAAACGGGTTATTGCGAAAATGACAATAAACCATTTTTTCTCTTTCTCCCAAAATATATTTTCGATTTTTTTTTTTTTTTTTTTTTTTTTTTTTTTTAAATTCGAACAACATCTAAAGTCCGTGTCATTCTTTGAATGACAGACAAAGACCGTAGATATTATCGAACCGAGAAAAAAAACATGACAAAATGAAAAATTTTTGAAGATTTTTCAATTTTTTTTCCGATTTTTATGGATTTTGAAAGTTTTATGATTTTGTATTTTGTTTTTCAAATAAATATTTACAAGAAATAGATGTAGATAGACCTTTACTCCTCGTCTTCCTCACGAAGGCGTTTGAGAGTTTCGGTTGAAGGCTTTTCAAACCAAGGCGTGGAAGAATAAACTCAAACCGTTCTCTTGGAAGAGCTTTGGTGAAGATGTCCGCTAAGCGATATTCGAGACCTCACAAAATATAGTTCCACCACACCTTTTTCCACTTGTTTCACGATGAAATGATGTCGAATGTCGATATGCTTTGCTTTTGAGTGTTGAACGTTGTTACATGAGAGAGCAATAGCGCTTTTATTATCACAAGATGCGAGAGGGATTTTGTTGAATTCAAAGCCATAGTCGATAATTGAGATCTCATCCATAAGATTTGAGCACAACAAGATGACATGGCTATGTATTCACCTCCAGAGGAAATAAGTACTCATTTGCTTCTTTGAAGACCACTCACAAGCTTATCACCCAAAAGCGAGCACCTCAGACGTGCTTGACGTGTATCTTGACAACTGCATGATCGGCATCTGCATAGGCCGTTAGTGACATACCGGTGTCCTTGGTACCATAGTCCCATATTGATGGTTCCTTGGAATACCGAAGACCCGTTTAAGCGCTTCAAGGTGCTTTTAGTAGGCTTAGCACGGTATCTAGCACACATGCACACAGAGAACAAGATGTCGGTCTACTAGCGATGAGATACATCGGGGATCCAATCATGCTCCGATATTTCGTTTGGTCAATCATGATCCACGAGAGGTCCTCATCTAGTTTGGTTCGGTCAATCATGGGGGTGTCAGCGTGGTCACATGAATCAAATCCAAATTTCTTTAAAATCTCTGTTGCATATTTAGATTGATTTATAAAATGCCTCCGGACTTTGTGAAATTTGTAATCCCAAGAAAAATGACATTTGTCCCATCATTGACATTTGAAACTTTGAACTCATTTCATTAGAAAACGATCACATTCCATTGGGTCGATCGAGGCAAAAATAATATCATCAACATAAATTTGAACATGAGTTAAATGTTTGCGACTTCTGGTGAACAATGTAGGATCAATCGCTCCTTTCTTTGAATCCGGTTGATAGAAGAAACTTTGACGATGTATCATACCATGCCCTTGGAGCTTGCTTTAAACCGTAAAGAGCCTTCAAACGATAAGCGTGAGTAGGAAGCTCTTGGTTCACAAATCCTTGAGTTGGCGGCGTAGACAACTTCCTTAAGATCTCCGTTCGAAATGCCGTCTTTACATCCATCGATATACCACCATGTTCTTACTAGCGGCATTAGCGAGAAAGATTCGATTGCCTCGATTCGAGCAAGCTGGAGCAAACGATTCTTCAAAGTCTATACCTCCTCTTGACGATATCCTTTAGCAACTAATCGAGCCTTGTTCTTCAACACATCACCATGCTCATCAAGTTTTACTTTGAAGATCCATTTTAGAGCTATAATCATAGCACGATCGGAGGCGGTACTAACTCCCATACATCAAGACGATCAAACTCATGAATTTCATCTTGCATAGCATTGAACCACTATCTTCATTCATAGCGTTTTAACGTCTTTTGGTTCGATCTTAGATAGTACGGAGTTGAAGAAGCACCATAAGGCATCGGTTTCGAGTTGCTTCCGAGTTGATCTGAGGATGAGAGGATTTCCAATGATGTTGTCTAATGGATGATCGTGAGTCCATTTTCCGAGGTGTTCATGTGGCATTTGTTGAGGAACCGAGGTAGGCGAGTCGATGTCTCGAAGAAGATGGTTCGATGATGATTCGGGAGTAGCAAATATGTTTTCAAATGGAGCATCTTGAGTCGCATAGGGATTAACTTCATCATTGATGCGAAACATTTCCATGATGTACATTTGAAGAATGATGATTTGTTGATGAGGCGAAGGATCGTGCGGTGCTTCTTGACTTACGAGATATTGAGACCGATGAATTGACTTCATTCACCGGAATATGAGCATTCTCTCATTGTAGGGATCAAGCACCTCATTAGTAGTAGACTCATACAGTTCAACAAACATGGGATCAAACAATTTCTTTACATCATCTTGGATGGAGGTACATATGGAGTTTCTTGAGAGGAGTTTGGAACAAGGGATGAACCAATAGGACTGTTTTGAAGTGCGGGTCCTGAGTGGAGTGTCCAGGAGCCATTTGACCGGTCGACTCATCAAACGTAACGTGAATTGTTTCCATGATATTTCGGGTTCTTTTGTTGTAGATTCGGTATCCCTTTTGTTTGGTGCGTATCCTACAAATACTCCAATGTCGACTTTAGCCCTAAGTTTGCCCAAGTCTTGACCTCATTAGTTGGATAGCACAAGGCACCAAACACACGAAGGAAAGATAGATTAGGTTTTCATTGTGGACAAGTTCATATGGAGTTTTTCCATGAATGGTGTGAATCAGGAGCGATTTTGTGTGAAGCATGCGGTGGCAATTGCTTGACCCGGAGAAACATTGGAACCTTTGAGTAGATCGGCATTGTTCTAGCGGCTTCAACAAGAGTACGATTTCGTCTTTCAACTACACCGTTACATTGAGGGGTTTGTGGAACACTTCTTTGATGGTCGATTCCAACGCTTTCATAGAATTCACTAAGTTGTTTGTTGACAAACTCGGTTCCATTATCATTACGATAATTACGGCGGTTTTGTTTAGTCTAACTGCAATTTGTTTGATGAGTTTGATGATGATATCGGAGTTTCATCCTTTGTCCTTAAGAACTTGACCTAGGTGAATCTAGAATAATCATCAACCACAACTAACACATATTTCTTCCCAAAGATATTCGCACCCTCATTGGTCGCATAAATCCATATGAATCATATGAAGAACTTCGTGACAGAGTTAGTAGGTTTGGGTTTATGGGCATACTTCTTGCTTTTCCCAATTGACATCTTGAACAAAGATGATCCTTTTCATACTTTAGTCTAGGTAAACCTACAACTAAGTCCTTTCGGAAAGATCGTTGATGGTGCCGAAGTTCAAGTGATTGAGACGACGATGCCATAACCATGACTTTGTTTTGAAGCCTTTGATAACAAGCGATTGGTGAAGCTCTCATCATGTCATCGATAGAGATGGTGTAAAGGTTTGAGCCACAAGTTCCTTTCAACAGTTCCTCACCGTTAAGATCTCTAACAAAGCATGTATGTTTTACGAAGGCTACTTCTAGATCGTAATCACGAATTGACCAACAGAGAAGAGCAGTTATGACCTAAACCTTCCACATAATACACTCTCGAGATGACACTATCACCAACTACATAATCTCCATAACCCATTATAGCACCGAAATGATCATTACCAAATCTAACGATCCGATGAATTTGCTCACGAAGTTCATGAGCGTGACCGGTCTCGGTCATATGCTTGGAGCAACTGAGTCCGGTACCACGAGCGATTTGAACGATCTGCGGTTGAACACAGACAAGAATGGATAAGCGGATAATTGGGATCCCATGCAAGAATGGGTTCCATTTGGTTAGTAACAGCAGTTGGACCACCCACATCGTAAATAGAAGCATTCATATCGAGACGGTGAGGTAATGGAATCATTGTGAATAGATGCAATACTAGTGTCGTATTAGCCCTATTTACTGATGTGACCACTTCTTAAGGAATAGTTCTACCAAGAGGCATCCATTTTCTAGTGGGCATTATCGATTAGTCTTATGACCAACGGTATCCAATAAAAGCCTATTTTCTTTGAATGTTCTTCTGTGGGTTTCCATTGTTTTCTAACTCTCTTTCGCTTTTGCCTTTTAGCCTTTTTAGCATGAATTTTAGCATTAACAAAATTAAGCGGACAATTAACATCATTAGCGAACATTAACATCACATCCATGATTAGAAGCGTAATTCAAGCAATCATCGGTACAAGGTTTGCAAATAGTATCGAATTGAATTAATTACGATGCGCCTATGGCTAATACTAGAATCAACACGATTCGTTTTATTCAATTCAAACTTAAGGTTCCTAGATTGTTCTTCTCTCTTCCGGTGCACATTCTTAGCTTGAGAGGTCCTATCATTCCTGTATTGTCTTGAGACTTTGACTGCTCCCTTTAATGTCACCGATTACTCTGTAGAGGGAATGGGAACATTAGTTTGTTTTACTACTCTTTGCACCACTGTTTAGATGTCTTTGGGATCTCGAACTACATGCAGGTGCACTAAGGTTCACTTTCTTAACACTAGAGGTACTAAGATTAGTACTCCTAGAAGGCACATTTGAGTTCACTTTCCTAGCATTGACAGATCTAGAATCTGAACTACTCAATGGTACACTACTCCTCACATTCAAACCATTGGGAATCGAGTGCATATCATGTTTGGCCTTAGGCATTGAGCATGGAATCAAAGGGTTAACTCTCTCACCTAATGTCTTTGGGCATATTGTGATCAAACATTCTAAGATTTCTTGAGATCGTTTGGCATATAAGCATGCATGTCCAATTGCATTATCATGAGGTTTCTCTAGCTTATCCTCTTCAACAATCTCACGCAGCATTCTAAGCAATCCTTAAGGGATGAGAAATATGTTTGAATGGCAAGTTTGTTGTTCCTTAGGTGAGGGGAACATATGTTCTGAGATAAAGCATATTTATTACGAGTGAACCTTTGATACAACATTTTCCTCATTCATCATTGGCATTTTCCTTTTACGACTCTTGATTCTCAATTTCCTTTTGCAATGAAGTTATTTGTTCGTTGTTTTTGTTACGAGTGACTTTAATTGATTCAAACAACTCATTGAAATGACGTTTAACCTTTTCATTTTCTTCTAGAAAACTTTCGTTTTCCTTTTGTAAAGCATTTACGAGGTTTTGAAGATGAAACGTTTGAGAATTCTGAGAATCTAAAGGAGGAGGCATTTGGGAGCCTGTCATAATGTTCGTTTGACCCTTTAATTGAGAGATTTGGGCTTTCAACTTTCTGATCGTGTTGCACTGAGCTTGAATCTATTCATCACGTTTGTTAATTTGAAAACGCATCAAACTCAAGCATCGAAGATGTCTTGATATTTGAAGTTTTGACATTTTCTTTGAGATGTTGATATTTTAGTTGTAAATTAAAATACTCAACTTCTAGTTTAGAAAAATGTTTAACCAAAGTGTCGTGATCATCCGGTTCAATTTTCTCGTTTAGTTTAGAATTAGTTTTTCAAGCTCAATGACACGATCATGGGAGACTTTCGTAACCGAGATAATTCATGAAATTTGGAAGCATTAATAGAGCAATTTGTAGCGATGAAAAACACATCTTGAGCAACACATTCAATAATAAGATTCTCATTTAATGTATGCGGTTCTTTCTCTCAATCTCATTATATTTTAGTGCGCTCATAGTCACTAACTTCAACTACCATTGCATCAAATTCCTTTTCCATACCCTTAATGTCGGTTTCTACCCCTTTTAAGACTCTCAAAATGTTCCTTTAGATGTTTAAAGAAGGCATGACCTCGATTAAATAACATTCTTTCATTTGTTCAAAACCTCTTTCTCCTTGATTATACCGGTGGGTGTGATCCTTTTCTTGCAAGTTTTCTCAAAATCAACAAATAGTTGAAATATAACGTATTGGCTAATTAATGTCTTGCTTTTGGTGGCAATTGTTCTAGGAACAAGATGCATTGGTGTATTAGGAGGATACACATCGCTCTAGGCATTTTCAAAGGGAGGGTTTGTTTCAATAATGTTTTCCGCTTTCGCTTATCTAAATCCTTTTTCCGAAGACTTGTTCGGGAGTCAACAAAGTCTCGAGGCTTAAACTTGTTCAAGGAAATCCAGTTTTCCTTCTTGTAATCATGAGGAGAGATGATTATGTTTTCTCTTTGCATTTGGGATCATTTTGTTTCTTATTCATCTTTTCCCTAGTGATTTCATTTAATATCTTATCTTCCTCGATTGCACTCAACGCAACTAGGTTTACGCCTAGGCTTAAGGACTTCATTACCATCATAAAGCACCTTATGAGCATTTCTAGCCTTTTAATTACCTCTGGATTTGGTTCCTCAACAAGGGAATGCTATGCTTATCGCTTAAGACACGATGTTTCGTGACCATGTGAGCGATCGAATGGTGTTTCCTTGTAAGTACAACTTGTTTTCAAGTTTGTTTTCAAAGTTTTTGATTAGAAAAATCTCTCAAGAGTTTTGATTCCTTTGCATTAAATTCTTGCTTAAGCATTTTCACATTTTCTTGAAGTTCTTGTTTTTGCTTATTTGTTTTAGAAAGTTTTTCTTGCAAGGAATTTAATTCTTGTTTCAATACTTCTTCTCTTAACTTACTTTTTCTAATTCTTGTACTTACTTGCACATCCATTTCCCGCTCACGAGTGGTCAACTCAAATTTTGCACGTTGTTCATAAATAGCAACACGTTCCTTATAGGCATTTAGTTCGAAATTATGGAATCATCGGAGCACATGCGGTGTATTCATCAAAGACATAGTCATTGTTGATGCGCAGAAGATGCATCACTTGGTACGACTTCACTTTCACTTTGTTTCACGTATTGATCGTATGGGACAATATTGATATTACCCATATTTTCAATATTTGATTCAATAGTTTCGATTGGTTGTACTTTGTCATACATCCGTTGCACATCGGCATCATCGTATAGCTTTAATACCTCGAGATGAGTTTGTCTTTGGATGGGCCGACTTGTGGTGAAGAAGAGATCTTGGGAGAAACCATTGGAGAGATGCTAGCCATAAAGATTGTGTGTGATGGGTCCATCATCTACATCAGTCGTATGCATCACGATCCACGACTTGAAAGGCATTCGATGATTGTGACCTATCTCCGAATAGGCGCTCATCCACATCTCGCATCATAGGTCTTGGCATTGCCCTCGAAGAAGAAATAGCAATTCCTCTTCATCCAACGCAGCACCATTGTCCCGAGCTTGTGCCGGCAACATCTTATCTCTCGAAGTAATCGGCGATTCATGGACGCTTTGGAGATGTGCGGTTCCTTGCAATGTGTCCTTCACCACCACGGTTATAGCATTTGATTGGCTTAGGTTGACCTTGGTTACCATTTCTTCCTCGATTCGGTTTCCAACATAACCTCTCCCACTCCACCTCTTCCCCGATCATCTTGTCTTTCTGAAGCTGGTTGCACCACGATCCTTCCATCTTTAACGGTGGCTTGATTATGTGGGTTAGATGCGATTCGAGGTTGTTGTTGGTTTGTGGGAGAGAATTCATGTTTTGACTTATGAGAAGAGCTAGTTGATTGATGATGTTACCACGTGTGCATCGGCATCGACTTGTTTGAACATGGGATCGGGAATGAGTTTGTGATTACCATTCCCCAAGGGTATGGCTTGTGATGCTTTGGTTGTGATTCCAATGTTTGAGTAGAAGGTTGTTGAGTCATTAGGCGAGCTTGTCTCTCCCTGGTTGGTTTTGAACCGATTGAGAATCAATTTTTCAAACATGGCATGTCTCTCATTCGAAGGAGGAAGGCATAGAGTTGCTCATAGTTTGTATTCTTCAATCCTTTAGTGAGCTTCACGGTGTGACAAACTTGTGCCATTCGGGATTCATGTTGTTCACAAACTTTGAGTTCGGTGAATGTTAGGCATAGTCATTCGATGTTCCTCATGTCATTCACTAACTTATGGAATCTCACATAGTACTCATAGACACTCTCATCGGTTTCATCTTGAAGTGCTCAAATTCGTCATAGAGTTGGGATTCTCATCTTCCATAGTTAATTCGAACCGAGAGAAGCATCTTAACATTATCCCAAACCGCCTTAGCATCGTGTTATGATTGATCGACTTGTAGATGTCTTTAGGAAGACCTTGAAGAACAATGTTTGAAGCCACGATATCGCATCGAATCTCTTTTCTCCTTATCATCAAGCTCATCATACATCTTAGGTCCGTCCATTCCGTAAAGCAGAGTACCATCTTCATTAGTATCAAGTATGTCTCTAGTCGTTTCAACTCGATATGGTCCTTCATCAATGGATTTGAGAATATTGACACCATTTTCCTTTCCAAGGCAATACAATCGATTCGTTGAGCCCAAGAATCGTAGTCGGTTCATCAAGCATGGGTGGGCGAGTATCCGAGCCACCGCTTGAACATCCTCGACAGCAGTGGAGATGACGGTAGGAGCGTTGGTAGACATGTTAACAGATTATACGGGATTTTATAACTCTATGATTAAACCGGAAATAGATTCTTTCACGGATTTTACTAAATCAAGAGAAAACCGTAAACAATCACTTAAGTCGCTAGAAGATAAAGCACTAAGTCGCTAGCGAGATAATGCACCAAGTCGCTAACCCTTAATTCGCTAACCCCTAAGTCGCTAGAGTCCCAAGTCGCTAGCGAGAAAAGCAAGTCGCTAAGTAGTAACTCGCTCTGGACCAAGTCGCTAACCAAATTTTGGCGAGAATTGCTACACAAGTCGCTAGAAACACAAGTCGCTAAAGAGCAACTCACATCGACCAAGTCGCTACCACAGTCGCTACCCGTAGTGGAGAGTCCACTACTTGTACTTTAACTCGCTAGATCTAACTCGCTAGCTTTAACACGTAAGTCGCTACAAAGCTGTGAAGCAAGTCGCTACCAAGAAAAATAGTCCGAGAGCTAAGTCGCTAGCTTGAAAACCAAATAAACTTCACTTTTCAATCCAAAAACAACCCAACCAAGATGATTCAAGCTTACCAAATGAAAACCTAAACACTTTTGATGATTCTAAACATAAAAGTACCAACAAAATTCAAACTTTAACACAAGAAATCACCCAAATGATGCAAAACCACTAAACTTTTTCAAACTCAAAACCACCTAAAACCACTATAAATCCAAAGATGTGCAAGATATGATCTAACCATGGCTCTTGATACCAATTGTAAGATATAAATTTTCACATACACATCAAACCATAACACAAAGTAGCATATAGATGGAATTCTAGAGAGAAAGTTAGAGGTTTAGGGAACTTAGTGAGAGAAAGTGAAAGATATTATTATGAGCTCCAACTCTACCTTGGAAGGTAGAGAGTATTTATAGTCTTACATAACTCGCCACACTTTGGGGCATGGATCGGGCATACGGTGGGTAAAGACCCGTCAGTCCTCCACGGTGTTACTTAACTAAATTACTACTTAACTTAAAAGAACTACGACTACGAGCTTTCTAACGATTACATATACTTGAGGTGACCGACTCTTTAATACCGGGAATTTCTAATTCCTAACATTTCCAATTCCTAACAGTTTTCCACTTATGAATCTTTCAATGGTGGTAATGTGTATATGTGGAATCATACTGTGACAACCCGTACTTTCAGGTCATTTCTTAAAACAATTCATGCTTCACAATTTCAACATTTATCGTAAACTAGGTTTACGTGTTCCAAATTCGCGTAACCTTTATGGTTTAGCGGCGAATTCATGATCATATCATCACGAACATTTCATATGGACTAAGTTTAGTCTACATTTCATTAGCATCATTTGCATCATATGAGTTCATTCATGACATTTCATTTCACAATTAAACGCGTAATTTTTATATTAAATAAACGTTATCGCGTGAGTTATTATTTTGAATATTTAATCCACACTTCTAAAAATGATCCCGATATATTTTATACTTACATTTAGGTTATAAAACTATATTTTGAGTTTACCTAGTGTTCTAAATTTATTTTGTATATAAATCGTTAAAGTTGTATTATTACGATGCGTTTTTCTTAAAAACTACTCGGTAATTATTTTATCACTCAAATTTCACAAGGAATGTATTTTACAATTTTTATAATATCATTATACTCTATTTTGATCTATTAAAATTTACTTGTACCTAAAATTTTCTTAAATACCCAAATGTATATTAAACCTTACAAGTATTATTACATGTACACTTTTCTTACACACTTAACAAATATACACAATATGAAAAGAAAAAAAAAACATATATTGAGATAATCCCCCAAAACCGGTTTTGGGGGATGTATTATATAGTTGGTAGTTTTCTTTATTATGATAGTATAAGTCTACACTTCACATATAATTCATTCATTTCTTTTACTTCAATAATTCAAGATCACTCAAAAATTTCTTCTCTCCTTGTTCTTCATCCTATAACCGGCCTTCACAAGAGAGTACAAAGGGATCATCAAAATTTTGCAACTTCAAGTTAAACACAATCTAGATTACACTCTTATTAGGTTTTGAAATAAAAACCTAGGGTGTTTAGGCTAACCTTTGTTCTTTGCACCTCATCATAATAGCTTGTAAGCATATTTCTATCATTTTTCATCTTTTCTTATCATTACATATGTATTTTATCATTTTCATAGCAAGCATGCAAGACCTGTGTTAGTTATACCATTTTTACCTTGATTTTTAGAGTTTTATATATATAAAGTCATCCTATAATTATTCCCTTGGTATATTTTGATCTTGATGATGTTTAGGAACCCATGACACCCTAAGAAGGTGTATGGTAGGATTATATTAGTTTTGGAGTTGATTTGAAGGGATTGGAATAGGTTTAGTACGAGAAAAACTATTTTCGATAAGTTATAAAAGTGTTCTGTCCTTGTTTTGATTTTCTGGAAAATCCGACAGTAGGCACGAATTTTGGCCTTGATATTTAGAAAATATACTTTAAAACGAATCCGTGGCGCTTGAACGGATAAAACGGAGTTATAACGAAGAAGTTATGAATTTTAAAGTTTGGCGACGAAATATATTATTTTCTCAAATTTCAGATACTATTTTACTCTATTCGGTCAAAACGAGTCCTAAGCTTCACAAATTATTTCGACTTATCAAAAATATATTAGTATACTTTGATACGAAGCTAAGGACGATTATCGAGAAAACGGATTTGAAACGACAAAGATATGCACGCTTTCATAAAATTGCCGTAACTATTATTTTCCGAAAAACTATATTATTTTACTGAGACAAGTGTTACGTTAATTTAAACGACCATGTTAGCGGTTTGTTTTATCAATGATGTGGAACTTTTGAAACGAATTGTCTTCTAATAAAATCAAGATCACCGAGCATATTTTTCAAAACAATCAACCGTTTGTATAGCGGAGTTTTAATAAATTAATTACGGTTGCTCAAAACTTGGCCGAAACTCACTTTTTAAGCCACAATTAGACAAAATCACCATCTTTAATCCCTATTATCTTTATGATCGAGACTTTTATGTCGAAAACTCATAAACTGAAACTTCTAGATTTTGATAGAAACTTTCCAAATCCGTCAAGTTCGTTTCCTAACGATCAACGTACACCATTGTACGACTAGTTTTTCGAAGCCATTTTTGTCACTTTCATGAAATTTCCGACGACACGATTTTACTTATTTAAAAGTGATAATTTCACCAAAAATCATTACGAAACCATTGTAGGATGACATTTTGACGTAAATACTTGTAAAGTAATTTAAGAATGGTCAAGACGCCAAAAGAGTATTTTCGACGATAAGTATTATTTTCAAAACTCACAAATGGTATAAATAACATACTGAAATGCATGCATAACGTTACATCATAACTCATTACGTATCATATCATTCATAATAGGTCATTTTCGAGATTCACGCTACATTTCGGTGTATCCACTTTTGCCATCGCATTATTGTCCAAGTGAGTCATAGCCCACTTTTTCTCGCTTTAATTATTTATGAAACTCTTTGGGGAGATGCATGCTCAATAATTTTTATTACATACATGACTATTTGCAAATTATATGTTTATCCGAATCAAGGTTTAGTCATGCAAAGTAATGAGATTACCATACGTAGTATTTCCATAGTATATTCATTGGACCGATGGTCTTGGTATATTCATTGGATGATGGTCTTGGTATATTCATTGGTGATGGTCTTGGTATATTCATTGGACCGATGGTCTTGGTATATTCATTGACTGATGGTCTTGGTACATTCATTGAACCGATGGTCTTGGTATAATCATTGCACTAATGGTCATGGAATAATTTGAAACCGCATTTAATTAGGTGTTATATTAAGTAACTATGGATACATTAAGTTAGGCACTATTTTGTGAATTCATTTGACGATTTGGGCTTGAACATAAACTATATTACACTTTGGCAATGGGTTGTGAATACACAGTTGCAAGTTTTGTATGGGCGAACTTGGAACCGAGTGGATTTACAATGCCTTTGTCAGATAAACAATTTTGAAAGGCTTTACATTTCATTACAAACCCTATGAACTCACTCAACCTTTGTGTTGACACTTTTAGCATGTTTTATCTCGGTATCTAAGGCATTCACTTCATGGCATGCATTTGGACATCATGGAGTCGTGATGACGACTCGTCGCACTTGAGTTTTACATACTTTAAAACATCGCTTGAATTGTAACAAACTTATTTCCGCACAAGTTGATTTTCTTATGGGACCTATACTTTGTAAACTCGATTATTTTATTAAATCAAACGATGTATTTTCCAAACGACACTTTAGGTCGCTCAATATAATCGTGATTGTGATGCTATGACAACAATCCCGTGAATTCCATTCACGCAAAAGTGTAATTTGGGGTGTGATTGGCATCGAGCTTTGGTTATAGAGAACTAGGTTACATCATTGACCCTAGACTATAACTACATCATCATAGCATCTCATCATTTCATCATAAGTGCATGTTCACTTTGCATGCGATTTATACGTACATTTTTCGAGTTATTTACTTTCATTTCATATCGATTTGTCACATGGATGCCTTTAAATGCCCATTCCATTATTCTTTCTTCATACTCTAATGTGGAGAATTCCTTGTCATTCCCTATCATAATTTTTTTATATCAGTTGACTCATCACCGATAACGTCGAATGCCGAGATAAACCTTTAAATATGGTGAAGTCACTCTCACTCCTTTGTTTCACCACTAACATGTCGAGTTACACTTTAGTCACACACTAAGTCACTAAACCATCATACATTTGAAACACTTACGACACCTCATAACCCACCTTTTCGGAACCCGTCGATCATTTTGAAAAATAACCTCAAACTTATCATTTCTTATCACATTTCTTTGGAGCGTTTATTATTAACATCGGATTTTGCTACGCCTCACATTTCCTCTTGTTTTGAAAAAGATATGGCAATCAAGAAAGCTACACCGAAATGACTGCTGCTATTCAAAAGTTGGTAAGGGATAGTGTAGCGAGGCATTAAGGATTGAAAGGAAACGGTGGTCGCTGCATTGCCGAGGCCGCATGTTCTTCTTGAAGCAGCAAGGCTTCTTCTTTGCATCGGAAATGCAGGAGGATCCGAGTTAAGAGTCGTTCTTACAAGGATTTCAGTGGAGATCCCACCAAGTTTAAAGGGATGAAGGAGCCACTTCCATGGTGCGATGGTTCGAGAAATTGAGTCCGTGTTCTGCCGTGTAATTGCCCGGATGATAGTAAGGTCAAGTTTGCTACAAGTACACTACTCGATGGAGCATTGTCGTGGTGGAACTCATATGCTCAACCGATGGGAATGGAGAATGCTTTCAAGCTTACTTGGGAGCAATTCAAGGGTTTGGTAACTAAGAAATTTTGTCCTCGTGCGGAAGTGAAAAAGTTGGAGATGTAATTCTATGAACTAGTAACAATTGGGTATGATATTGACACTTACATTCGAGATTCCAAGAATTGGCCGTGTTATGCCCATCTATGGTTTCGGATAATGAGAAGCTCGGAGGCTTTCATTGAAGGACTTCGAGATTATTCAAGGCGATGTGACTTCCTTTGATCCGCAAACAATTGAGGAATCTATTCGATTGTCTCAAAAGCTTATGGCACAAGTAGTAAAAGGACAACACCACCAACACCAACCGTAATAACAATACCAACAACCGCATCAACTACAACAATAACCACGACAACAATAACAATAATCACACCATCAACAACAACACCAACAATCAAACTAACCACAATAAAAGGAAATGGGAAAACGACCGAGGAGGTTATAACAACAACAACCAAAACCGTAACACTAACCATCATCAACAACGTAATAGAGGGCAAGCGCAATGGTTTATGCCGCCGCACCAATAGAAGGCGAGGTTATGCCTGGAACCTACCCACTATGTAATCGATGTAAGTATCATCACACGGGTCTTTGTCTTGCTAAGTGCTACAAGTGTCAACAATCGGGACACCTTGCCAGAATTGTAGAGGCAAGGCCATGGTTACATGTTACGATCACGGGGAGCAAGGACACTATCGGAATCAATGTCCTCAAAACCAAGGTCAACAAGTTGAAGGTGCTCATGGAATGCATACATGTTAGGAGGAGGAGAAGCTCGTCATGGTCACAACAACGCGGAAGACCAAGAAGTTTGAAACTAACAGTCTTATTTTTCTTTATGTACTATGTTGTACAAAGTTTATGTTTTCCATCGTATCCGAATCTTTATAACTTAAGATGTACTACTTTTGCTAAACCACTCGTTGTAAAATATTCTCCTCTATCGTACCTTATTTTCTTTCCGATTTGTTATTACTTAGAATCTTACTTCCTTTTACTTTAATTATCATTTTAACGACACGGTTTAAATCCTTGTAAACATTGAGAGTTATAACAACTAAACCGAACGTCACGTCATCGTTTCCTTAATTATACATAGCCTAGCTAACTATGTCTAATTCGGAGGGATCACGTTATGTTGGAGCGATTATTTATAAATCTTAGTGCAAGAAAAATTTTCACATGTTCCGATTCAAAGTGTTACTTATGAGAGATTCATCCGATATTTTCTTTACTAACGATATTTTGTACGCCTCAATCATTGATAACCAGAACGACACTTCTCCATACCTTCTTTCCTCGTTATTCATCACAAACTCAAAAATTCGATAGACTATCACGAATCAATTCGTGGATGAATTCCTTTTTGGATGGGCGAATGTGACAACCCGTACTTTGGTCATTTCTTAAAACAATTCATGCTTCACAATTTCAACATTTATCGTAAACTAGGTTTACGTGTTCCAAATTCGCGTAACCTTTATGGTTTAGCGGCTAATTCATAATCATATCATCACGAACATTTCATATGGACTAAGTTTAGTCTACATTTCATTAGCATCATTTGCATCATATGAGTTCATTCATGACATTTCATTTCACAATTAAACGCGTAATTTTTATATTAAATAAACGTTATCGCGTGAGTTATTATTTTGAATATTTAATCCGTTACTTCTAAAAATGATCCCGATATATTTTTATACTTACATTTAGGTTATAAAAACTATATTTTGAGTTTACCTAGTGTTCTAAATTTATTTTGTATATAAATCGTTAAAGTTGTATTATTACGACGTTTTTCTTAAAACTACTCGGTAATTATTTTATCACTCAAATTTCACAAGGAATGTATTTTACAATTTTTATAATATCATTATACTCTATTTTGATCTATTAAAATTTACTTGTACCTAAAATTTTCTTAAATACCCAAATGTATATTAAACCTTACAAGTATTATTACATGTACACTTTTTTACACACTTAACAAATATACACAATATGAAAAGAAAAAAAAAAAACATATATTGAGACAATCCCCAAAACCGGTTTTGGGGGATGTAATATATAGTTGGTAGTTTTCTTTATTATGATAGTATAAGTCTACACTTCACATATAATTCATTCATTTCTTTTACTTCAATAATTCAAGATCACTCAAAATTTCTTCTCTCCTTGTTCTTCATCCTATAACCGCCTTCACAAGAGAGTACAAAGGGATCATCAAAATTTTGCAAGTTCAAGTTAAACACAATCTAGATTACACTCTTATTAGGTTTTGAAATAAAAACCTAGGGTGTTTAGGCTAACCTTTGTTCTTTTCACCTCATCATAATAGCTTGTAAGCATATTTCTATCATTTTTCATCTTTTCTTATCATTACATATGTATTTTATCATTTTCATAGCAAGCATGCAAGACTTGTGTTAGTTATACCATTTTTACCTTGATTTTTAGAGTTTTATATATATAAAGTCATCCTATAATTATTCCCTTGGTATATTTTGATCTTGATGATGTTTAGGAACCCATGACACCCTAAGAAGGTGTATGGTAGGATTAGATTAGTTTTGGAGTTGATTTGAAGGGATTGGAATAGGTTTAGTACGAGAAAAACTATTTTCGATAAGTTATAAAAGTGTTCTGTCCTTGTTTTGATTTTCTGGAAAATCCGACAGTAGGCACGAATTTTTGGCCTTGATATTTAGAAAATATACTTTAAAACGAATCCGTGGCCGCTTGAACGGATAAAAACGGAGTTATAACGAAGAAGTTATGAATTTTAAAGTTTGGCGACTAAATATATTATTTTCTCAAATTTCAGATACTATTTTTACTCTATTCGGTCAAAACGAGTCCTAAGCTTCACAAATTATTTCGACTTATCAAAAATATATTAGTATACTTTGATACGAAGCTAAGGACGTATTATAATGAGAAAACGGATTTGAAACGACAAAGATATGCACGTTTTCATAAAATTGCCGTAACTATTATTTTCCGAAAAACTATATTATTTTACGAGACAAGTGTTACGTTAAGAATAAACGACCATGTTAGCGGTCGTTTTATCAATGATGTGGAACTTTTTAAACGAATTGTCTTCTAATAAAATCAAGATCACCGAGCATATTTTTCAAAACAATCAACCGCTTGTATAGCGGAGTTTTAATAAATTAATTACGGTTGCTCAAAACTTGGCGAAACTCACTTTTTAAGCCACAATTAGACAAAATCACCATCTTTAATCCCTATTATCTTTATGATCGAGACTTTATGTCGAAAACTCATAAACTGAAACTTCTAGATTTTGATAGAAACTTTCCAACCGTCAAGTTCGCTTCCTAACGATCAACGACACCATTGTACGACTAGTTTTTCAAGCCATTTTGTCACTTTCATGAAATTTCCGACGATACGATTTTTATTTACTAAAAGTGATAATTTCACCAAAGATCATTACGAAACCATTGTAGGATGACATTTTGACGTAAATACTTGTAAAGTGATTTAAGAATGGTCAAGACGTCAAAAGAGTATTTTTCGACGATAAGTATTATTTTCAAAACTCACAAATGGTATAAATAACATACGAAATGCATGCATAACGTTACATCATAACTCATTACGTATCATATCATTCATAATAGGTCATTTTCGAGATTCACGCTACATTTCAAAGTGTATCCACTTTTGCCATCGCATTATTGTCCAAGTGAGTCATAGCCCCACTTTTCTCGCTTTAATTATTTATGAAACTCTTTGGGGAGATGCATGCTCAATAATTTTATTACATACATGACTATTTGCAAATTATATGTTTATCCGAACTGAAGGTTTAGTCATGCAAAGTAACAGAAGATACCATACGTAGTATTTCCATAGTATATTCATTGGATGATGGTCTTGGTATATTCATTGGGTGATGGTCTTGGTATATTCATTGGACTGATGGTCTTGGTATATTCATTGACCTGATGGTCTTGGTATATTCATTGGACCGATGGTCTTGGTACATTCATTGAACTGATGGTCTTGGTATAATCATTGCACTAATGGTCATGGAATAATTTGAAACCGTACGAATTAGGTGTTATATTAAGTAACTATGGATACATTAAGTTAGGCACTATTTTGTGAATTCATTTGACGATTTGGGCTTGAACATAAACTATATTACACGTTGGCAATGGGTTGTGAATACACAGGTTGCAAGTTTTGTATGGGCGGAACTTGGAACTGAGTGGATTTACAATGCCTTTGCTGCATAAACAATTTTTGAAAGGCTTTACATTTCATTACAAACCCTATGAACTCACTCAACCTTTGTGTTGACACTTTTTAGCATGTTTTATCTCAGGTATCTAAGGCATTCACTTCATGGCATGCATTTGGACATCATGGAGTCGTGATGACGACTCGTCGCACTTGAGTTTTACATACTTTAAAACATCGTTTGAATTGTAACAAACTTATTTCCGCACAAGTTGATTTTCTTATGGGACCTATACTTTGTAAACTCGATTATTTTATTAAATCAAACGATGTATTTTCCAAACGACACTTTAGGTCGCTCAATATAACTGTGATTGTGATGCTATGACAATCAATCCTGTGAATTCCATTCACCGCAAAATGTAATTTGGGGTGTGACACATACTATTTGTCCGGTTATTGGGAAGGGTAATATTCGGGTTAAGATGCATGATGGTATTGTTAGGACCATTACTGGGTTCGGCATGTTCCAGACTTAAAAAGAAATCTTATATCTCTTAGCACCCTTGAGGCTAATGGATTTAAGTGCTCCGGTGAAGGTGGAGTCATGAAAATATTCAAGGGAGCTTTGTTGTTGATGAAGGCCATTCAATCAGGTGGTTTATATATACTACAAGGTACCATAGAGTCTGGTACGGCTGCAATTGCTACATCAAGGCATACCCCAACGATTCCAAGCTTTGGCATTATCGCTTGGGTCACATGGGTGAGAAATGTATGAATACTCTTGCCAAGAAAGGTTTTATTAAAGTTTCATGCAACTTGGAGTTTTGTGAACACTGTGTGTTTGGCAAACAGAAAAGGGTAAGTTTTTCTTCAGGTATTCATAGGACCAAGGATGCTCTTGATTACATTCATTCAAATCTATGGGGGCCATCTCTTGTCACGTCTCGAGGAGGTAAACGTTATATGTTGACTATTATTGATGATTTTTCTCGTAAAGTTTGGGTTTTATTCTTAAAGCACAAAGACGAGGTGTTCTACTTTAAGGAGTGAAAAGTATCGATAGAAACCAAACAGAAAGAAAAATCAAGTTGAGAACCGATAATGGTCTTGAGTTTTGTGGAGAAGAGTTTAATGCGTTATGTCGAAAGTATGGCATTTCACGACACCGCACACTTGTTAGGACACCGCAGCAAAACGGCGTTGCAGAAAGAATGAACAGGACAATTATGGAGAAAGTGCGATGTATGCTTTCTCATGCCAAATTGGACAAGGATTTTGGGTTGAAGCTGTAACTACCACAACATATTTGATAAATCGTTCTCCTCACAGATCTCTTGATGGCAATATACCAGAAATACTATGGTCAGGTAATTCACTTGATTATTCTGATCTAAGAGTTTTTGGAAGTCCTGTTTATGTACATATAAATAAGGGAAAACTAGTTCCTCGTGCTATTAAATGCATTTTCTTAGGTTACGGTTCAGGGGTAAAAGGTTATCGTGTTTGGGGTCCCGATCCTAAGTATCGTAAGATTATTCATAGTAGAGACGTAACTTTTAATGAAGATGTTATTGTTAATCCTGGTAAAGATTTTGTGCCATCTCATAAGGTTGATAATAATAATACAGAAGGTAAGGTGGAGTTTGAGTTCGATGTTGAAACTAGTACACATACTCAAACTACATTTGATGATGAACACATTGAAACCCAAGATGATGGCACCATACATGCTAGTCCACAAAGTCAGTCTCAAACTGAGTATCTTTTAGCTCGGAATCGTGAAAGGCGGCAAGTCAATAGACCTCCAAGACTTAAGTATTATGAATGTGATTTAGTTGCTTACGCGTTTGCCATTGCAACCCATATTGAAGATTGTGATCCTAAAAATTATTCTGAGGCAATCTCAAGTCCTAAACGTGATAAATGGGTCGTGGTAATGGAAGAAGATGTTGAGAGTTTGCACAAAAATGAAACATGGGAGTTGGTGAAGCTTCCTAGGGAGAAACGTGTGATAAGTTTCAAGTGGTTATTCAAGATTAAAGATGGTATTCCCGGGGTTGAAAGCAAGCGGTACAAAGCTCGATATGTAGTTCGCGGGTTTGATCAACGTGAGGGTATTGATTTCAATGAGGTATTCTCCCTTGTTGTTCGTCATACTTCAATTAGACTGTTACTTTCTATTGTTGCTTTGAAAATTTTAGAGCTGGAACAACTAGACGTAAAATCAGCGTTTCTTCATGGTCATCTTGAAGAAGAAATTTACGTCGAGCAACCCGAAGGTTTTGAAGTTCCTAGAAAGGACCACCATGTGTGCAGATTGAAAAAGTCGTTCTACGGATTAAAGCAATCTCCTCGACAATGGTATAAAAGGTTTGATTCCTTTATGATTGGGCATGACTATGATCGTTGTAGCTATGATGAGTGCCTTTATCTCCGAAAATTTCCAGATGGATCTTTCCTTTATTTGGTACTTTATGTGGATGATATGTTAATTGCGGCACCTAATAAAGATCAAATTAGAGAGTTAAAAGATCAACTTAGCAATGAATTTGATATGAAAGATTTGGGAGCTGCTAAAAAGATTTCAGGTATGGAAATTCGAAGAGATCGAAAAATGGGTAAGCTTACTTTATCACAGTGTGATTACATTTCAAAAGTTCTCAAAAAGTTCAACATGAGTAGTTACAAACCCGTTCCTACTCCGTTAGCACCACATTTTAAGTTGTCCTCTCATGAATGCCCGAAGTCTGAGGAAGATATGTCTCTTGTTCCATATTCCAGTGCGGTTGGCAGTTTAATGTACGCCATGGTCTGTACTCGTCCCGATTTGGCCCATGCCGTTAGTGTAGTGAGTAGATACATGCATAATCCAGGAAAAATGCATTGGGAAGCTGTTAAATGTATCCTTCGTTATTTGAAAGGGACTAGTATATCGGATTATCTTTTGAGAAAAGTCGTGCTAGTCCAAATGGAATTGTAAGATATGTTGATTCCGATTATGCGGGTGACATCGATGCAAGAAAGTCTCTTTCCTCGTATATTTTTTCACATTGTGTTTCTGCTATCAGTTGGTATTTGTCTTTACAAGCTATCACAGCTTTGTCAACCACAGAGGCGAAATATATTTCTTCTACCGAAGGAGTGAAGGAGGCTATATGGCTTCGAGGAATTGTAAATGAACTTGGTCTATCTCAAAATGTACTTGTTGTGTACTGTGACAATCGAAGTGTTATGCATTTAACTAAAAACAACAAGTTTCATTCCAAGACCAAACATATCGAAGTGAGACACCATTTTGTTCGAGATATTGTTGAAAAAGGAGAAGTTCTAGTTGATAAAATACATACGAATGACAATCCTGCTGATATGTTGACAAAAGTTCTCACCCCAACTAAGTTCAAAAATTTCCTGGACTTGGTTGGTGTTACTGGCGTTTGATACCCTTCGGGGTGCGGCGACGACAACTATGAAGAGTTATGGCTTTTGGTTCAAGGTGGAGATTGTTGGAATCGTGTCCCAAAAGCAGTAGGATTCTTTTCCTACTTGGGATAACTATAATTAATTCATATCCTATTTGGACTATAGGATGGCTACTGAGATTCCTAGGAATTGTATCCTAGTTATTCTAGGATTCTTCTCTATATAAATAGAGCCCTATGCATTCCTTCCAATATGCATATATTCGATTCATCACCTCCATAACTGCTAATCCCTATTTTGTTTTAGAGTTCACGAGATTTGTTTAGTTCTCCTTTGCATACTTCAACCGCCTATATACCATTGAAGGTTTGTACTCGCTTTGATATAGTGGATTTTGTGGTCGTCGCCCGTGGTTTTTTCTCCCATTAAATTGGGGGTTTCCACGTAAATCGTTTGTGTTCTTTGTTTATTATTATCGTTACTTTGGTTGATTATTGGTTTAGGTTTAATCTTCGCTTCTGTGCAAGCTCAATAACCCCAACACATTATACTAGTTTTCCAAAACGAACGACACACTTATTTTTTACCAAAATGGAATTTCGGGCAGGAATACGTTAGATGTAAGAAATCTGGCACATCAAAAAGTTATTATAGTAGGCGCGCATTTACACCAGATGCGCTATTTTCAATATAAATTCTTCGGGGCACTCTAAACTCTTATGCGCCTCCTGTGTGCCTAGCTAAAAGACAAAATAAAATCCCAAGCGCACTTATAATACCCAAGTGCTCCCCGTTTTCTTGTGCGCCTCACTAAAGACAAAAAAACACGGTTAAAAACCAAAAAACCAAGCGCATTTATAATTCCTAAATGCCGCTCCTCTTGTGCGTCTCACTAAAGAAAAACAAAACATACAAACCAAAATTACAAGCGCACTTATAATACCCAAGTGCCCTTCACCTAAAAACAAAAAAGGACAAGCGTACCCAATTCTTGTGCCCCTCATTATATACCTTAAAATAATAAATTTAATAACTCAAACTTTTTCTTTTATAATCATTTTAAACCTTACCCTGAGGGCACCCGTTAGACAAACTCAATAATAAATCATATACCTTAAAACATGCAATATATACCTTAAATGATGTTGTAAGATAATTGTGTTGTGCGCTTGATCAGTAGGAAGTGCCCTTGGTTTCGGTGCGCCTAGGCCATTTTCAAAAACGAAGAAAAAAAGTTCAGATCAGTAAATGGGTTATAAAAGTGGTTCATTTTGGTAATATAATTAAAATAAAATGTTTTAGACCCAATAAGTTAGTGGTAACACTAGCAAACTATAAAAGTCAAGCACGATCGTGACTAGGTTACAAACGTCACGTCGCTTTTTCTCTCCAAATGAACAGACATGACCAGGATGCCACAGTCAATTACCGACTTTTTTCTTTTTTTTTTTCTTTTTTTTTTTCAAACATTTTAAACAACAAATTTAAAATTCGTTAAAATAAAAACATTACAATATATTAAAAATAAAAACGATACGAAATACATAAATCATAAATCTAATCTGAATGCTCACAGCATGCAGAGTCATATGAGGGAGTCTGATATCCGGCAAATTGCTCGATGCGAGCCAAATCTTCCTCGTCTAGGAGAGGATCCCCAAAACAATTGGTAGTCGAAGTTGATGCACCTACACCATCTTTTTCGTTCTCCCGATAGCTCCAATTGATTTTGGTGCTGACGTTGTGTGATACCTTTTGAACACACCGCCACAACTTGTCGCAATCTCGCTCGCTTCATGGCTTGATCTTTCAAAATTTGTCGATCATGCCTTTTCATTCAGCGTAATGTCGCTGTAACCTTGTAGTTTCTCTCATTTGTTGCTTCTTCGCCTTGCTCGCTCAAATGGATGGATAACGCCTATAATAGCGTTTTTCGAGCAACATCATCTTCTTCGCATTGTTTGTTAATGTATATTTTCATATCTTCAACGGAATGGGGAGACGGCAGTTCATAATAAATCTTGTGTTGAAAAGTATTTTGAGGATGAATTGTGTTTGAAATTGTGTGTTAAGAAGTGTGTTTGAGATTGGTATTTATAGGATGTGAAAAGTGGTCAAGTTTAAAAAAAAGTTTTTTTTTTTATTTAATTAAACGGTAACTTGTGTTTGAAATCGGTTGAGATTTCAACCGATATACGCGTTTTTTGACCTCGACCGATGTTCCGACCGAACTCCCACATTGGGTGTCGACCGATCTCAAATCGGTCATGGTAGAAATTATGGGGTGACCGACCGATGTTAAAAACACGATTGTGCCCAACCTAAATCAGAGATGAGGTGGGGTGCATCGACTTTTCTTCATGGTCAGCATGACATTGCTGGACTAATATTATTGGCAACTTCATCTGTCACAATCATTGCCGGTCATAATAACCTTGGTCACAAGGCTTGAATGTTTTGGGTGAACTTAACCATGGGTCATCTTAGAATTGAAATCTTGTCAATAAGCTGACTTGGTGATCCCAAGCATACGGCAAACCTGCCCCAAGCCAGATCCCTTAACCGTGTATTTTATGACGGCTCAATTAACTCGTTTAGCCAAGCCACTACTTAGTATGACAAGCCACTACTTACTAAGCGAAAACAGGCAACCATATAATTTATTTAGGGTTAATGACACGTATTAAGAACGCATTTTTCATTTGTTCCATTATCGACACTGTTAAAATAATACAACAATAGCCTACAAACTTTCATATTTTTGTGTCGATATCATCATCCGACCTACAAAATTGGGTAATCATATTCGGTCATCTTTCCACTTCTTCCACCACTTTCGATAATCTTTTCCGGTCATCTCTAAATTTTCCAACTGTTATATTTTATTGAGTCTTTTGCCAAAACAAAATTGTTTAATTAGTAAAGAATTGACACACGTGCATGCCACATAGATGCCATATCATTCTCGATCATCTTCCCAATTTTTCCTAATTATTTTCTTCGATGGCGCCTCTAATTTTCGCCATTTTAAAACCACGCAAAAACTTAAATTTAAATCTACACTACAAACATAACATAACAATCTATACTAATTGAGCACAATTAAAAACAACCAACAAGACCTTATTAAAACCCATTTGTTAAAAGCTAATAGCATATCCAAATTTCATTCCAAAATCATTTAACTGACATCAGTTGCTAAAACCCATTCATATGTCAGTTGCTATTTCTTAAAGGAAATAAAGACAATGGCAAGCCAGAGCTTCCATGTGGTCGGATATCGTGTGTTAATGGAAGTTGGACTGGACTGAGTTGGGGTTAAATGAGCTTTTAAGACTTTGTGTAGCAGGTTGCCAATCATGCCACGTAAGTAAAAGTATGATATGAAACAAATTCTAAAAGTTGGATGTGTATTGTTGTATTATTTTGAGTTCGTACCTGATAATGTAAAATCAAAAAATACATTGCTATTACATGTCATTAACCCATTTATTTATCCTAGTAGCTTGCCTTCTACAACACCTAATTTAAATTTGTTAACATTATTTGAGATGAACTTCGTAATACCCTTAATTACCTTGGAATAAAAATAAAGATGGATCTACAAATCCAACTATCATGGAATCACTACATAAATATACATTTAAACTCGAGATAATTGAACATACAAACAATTAAACTTAATTTTGATCATTTGGCATTTTATGTGTAACCTGTTGGGGCTGAACAAACATGTGAATCATATAGGCGGCTTAGCCAACAAAACACCAGCTTACATCCAACATACAATTCCTTGACGTATAGCCAAGGATAAATGCATATACGGAGACCCACATGCTCACATGAAAATCACAATGGAACCTTAAACGTTGGAACAAAGGGCACTTTATATTTTCTTCTTCATTCTGTCACATTTTTACTTTATATAATATCTTCAATATTTTCGAATAAAAACATGACAAATAAACTGAAAATATGAACGTTTCATGAAAATATTGTCTTAAGTTATAAATATGAAATGTTTAAGAAAATTAACATGTTGTTTTTTTAATTTTATAAAACGTAATCCATAATTTTGTAGTTTTTTAGTTTGCGGTTCAAGAATGATAAGATCAGATCGGATTAGATCTTAAGATCCTACGGTCAAGATCAGGATCTTATAAGATCTTAAGCTTGCTAAGATCCTACGTAAGATCCGGATCGTTTTTGCCTTGTAGTATCGTAAAATCGTAAAATCTTAAGATGAGGATCGAAATCTTAACAAGTATAGTTTTTAATGTATGATTTGAATTATTAGATTAAATGATGTATGTGGTGAAAATTAATCCTTTACATAATATTTAGAGTGTATGAAAATCATAATATTTAGAGTGTATGATAAATGAATGTAAAATAACTCAACTCTTTAAATAATAAGGGCAATGTAATTTATATTCTTACTAAATTTTAATATTACATTAATGTCCTTATTAGTTTTGTAATTACGTCAATATCATTCTTAAACTTTATAATTACATCAATATCCTTCTCAATCTTTTAAATTCTAATATATTCCAAAATCAACATGTTCTTTCATCACCGAGAGCTAAAAAGTATATATGAATAAATAAATAAATATGAACAATATGTTTTTTCATATATATATATCCAACTTTGTAATTACATTATCATGTTCTTTCATCAATCGAGACCAAAAATATATATATGAACAATATAATTATGATAAATATCAGAGATAAATAATTATTTTTGAATTTAAATTAATATAACTATAATTTAATTGATTTCTGGATATATATATATGAGAATTTAAAAGTTTGAGAAAAATACTGATGTAATTACAAAAGTTTGATTAGGACATTGATGAAATTATAAAAGTGAGAAAAATATTTATGTAAATGAAAAAGATATTTACATAATATTGATGAAATTATAAAAGTGAGAAAAATATTTATGTAAGAGAAAAGTTCATTTAGAGACTAAGTACTCAGGGACTAATCTCACTATCTATTTAGTTTAATCTAGTTAGTGTAATCTAATGGTGAGATTAATCTAAGATTTAATTTGTTCAACCTAAGTCCTTGTATTTCTTGTCTTTCTTATTTAATTTGTTCAACTTTTCATTTATTTATTTTTTATTTTAATTTTTTTTGTCTTTCCGTTTTATACAAGTATACTAAAAAAAATTCTTGTTTTTATATGTTTTTTTGTCCGTTTTCATATGTTTTCGTCCGCTTTCATAAGTTTTCATCCGTTTTCTTACATTTTCGTCCGTTTTCATACGTTTTAGCCCGGTTTCTTACGTTTCATCCATTTTCATTCGTTTTTGTGTGTTTTCACGCTTTGGTTCGCTTTTATACGTGTTTGTCCGCTTTTATACTTTTTCATACATGTTCGTCCGCTTTCTACGCTTTCATATCTTTTCGTCCGCTTTTATACGTTTCGTCCGCTTTCACACGCTGTTCGTTTTCATACATTTTCGCCATTTTAAACGCTTTTATACGCTTACATACATTTTCGTCTGCTTACACGTTTCGGCCGCTTTCAATCGCTTTCCTACATTTTATATGTTTTCGTCCGTTTTCATACGTTTTCGTCCATTTTCTTACGCTTGCGTTCGTTTTCGTTCGTTTTGATAGGTTTTCGTCCGTTTTCATACGATTTCGTTCGTTTTCATATGTTTTCGTCCATTTAAATACGTTTTCGTCCGTTTTAGTCCGTTTTCATCCGTTTTTGTTCGTTTTCATCTAATTTAATATGTTTTCGGCCATTTGCAGATGTTTTTATACGTTTTCGTCCGTTTTCATATGTTGTCGGCCATTTTCAAACGTTTTCCTACAATTTCATACGTTTTTATCTGTTTTCATACGTTTTCCTCTGTTTTTGTACGTTTTTATACGTTTTCGTCTGTTTTTATACATTTTCATCAATATTCACACGTTTTTTGTCTGTTTTCATACGTTTCTGTCTGTTTTCATATATTGTACAAAGACGTATGAAAACGTAGAAAAACGTATGAAAACGTACAAAAAATGTACGAAACGCATAAAATAATATAAAACTAATAAAAACATTTAAAACAAATATGTTTTTAACCTTTAATATTAAAGTTGTATCACCGTAATATTTTTAGTTGATGATAATTTACAATACTTATTAGTTAAACTTAATTATATGACATGTCTAATATCACTTGTGATATTTAATAAAATAGTTAATTTCTAATATCACTTGTGATATTTTATAAACAAACAGGTATGCTTTTTAACATTTAATATCACCTGAGATATGTGCTCTGTATATTTTTAATATTTTTTTATCACCTATGTATTTTCTAATATTTTTATATTTTTCAAGTGCAAAATAGTTTTATTTATGAAATATCACAAGTGATATTATATATTAACTATGTTTATGAAATATCACAAGTGATATTAGACATTAGTAATGCTTTATATTTGTAAGTGACACTTAATTATTTCTTGTGATATAACACTGTAAGGAAGATGAAAATATTTAAAGTGTCGTTCTTAGTTACTTAAGAGTAATATATTATGTGATAAATCAATATAATGTGAAACTAATTCAGTTATTCTGCACATGAGTAATATCACATGTGATAAAGCAATATAATGTAACACTAATTATGGTATTCTACATATGAGTAATATCACAAGTGATAAATAAACAAAATGACCAAAATATACATCATTCATGTCTAGTATATATATATATATATATATATATATATTCAAATAACTCAAAAGCATCTAAATCGCATCATAGTGTACAACAATTAATATCTAATATCACTTGTGATATTTCATAAAAATAGTTAATGTCTAATTCACTTGTAAAATTTTATAATAAAAAACCATCTTGTACTTGAAAAAAAATAATTATAATAGAAACACATATGAAAACAGACATAAAAATATAAAATTATTACAAAAATGTATGAAAAGTGGGGAAACGTGTAAAAACGAATTAAAATGTATAAAAACGAAAGAAAACGTATAAAACGTATGAAAATGTATAAAAACGTATGAAAACAGACGAAAACGTATAAAACGTATGAAAATGAACTAAAACGTATAAACCTCTACAAATAATGAGGGAGTGGTTGGGGTAAATTTTGAGTAAATTTACACTTTTATCTTTTCATATTTTTTTAATCTTAATTCTTGTCTTTCTAATCAAATAAATAAAGAACAGACATATATCCTCCTAAAACGCAAAATGCGTATATATCCAAAGGATGATAAAACCATCAGAAATGTGCATAAAACTTGTACAAAAGATAAATACGCAATTATTCACTTTGGGAATATATATGCATTTTACCTTAAATTTTAGTCTAGATTTGTCCTCAATTTCTTTCATGCTTTTGTCCTCAAAATAACTCGCTGCGTGCATGTAATTCTTCCCAAATAATACTCCGTATACTAAGTTGTACAAAATTGACTTCAAAATATATTCCTTTTGTTGAATTCTTTATTGAAAATGAAGCAACCGTTAGAAATGTGACTACTATGTTTCCACAAATAAAAACAGAACCTGGACCCATTCGACCTAAATTATTAACCATATATTTGAATAACTCAAGAAATAGGAAAAAGTACGAATTATCATCAACTTTAGAGCAAATATCTCGTTAATGGAGATATTAACCATACTTTTCTTTTGTTTTCATACATTGCTTACATGTACCATAGCAGCAGACACCATATCCATAAATCAAACCCTTAGAGATGGTGAAACTATTGTTTCAGCCCAAGAATCATTCGAACTCGGGTTCTTTAGCCCGAGCAACACCTCTAAAAACCGATATCTAGGCATATGGTACAAAAGTTTGCAACTGGCACCATTGTTTGGGTTGCCAATAGAGACTCAATTAGTAACAAAACAGGTGAGCTAACTCTCAATCGGGTGGATTATTGATGCTTCGTGACTCCAGCTCCAACCGAATCATTTGGTCATCGAATACGTCAAGAGATGCTAAAACCGTGGTGGCTCAGTTATTGGATACTTCAAATTTTATGGTTATTGATAGTGAAGCTGGACCAGAAAATTACATTTGGCAGAGTTTTGATCATCCAGGAAATACTGCGGTGCCAAATATGAAACTTCAGAGAAATTTGGAAAGGGGTTTGATTACGAACTTTACATCATGGAAAAGTGATGATGATCCTTCACAAGGCCAATATATGATTTTTATCGATTTTAATGGACTCCCACAAGTATATCAAAAAAATGGAGATGAGATTGAGTATAGGCTAGGATCTTGGAATGGTCTTGCATATAGTGGCAGCACGAATAACCATCTGAATCCCATATATCAAACTTTGTTTTATATGGATGAAAACGAGATTTCAGCTGTAATGGTATTGAACAATAAATCGGTTCTTAGTAAGTTGACACTAAGTCCAGAAGGAAACATGGAGCAATGGAATTGGATTTCCGAGCATAAGGTTGGTTTCTATATTCTTCACTCACAACAGATAGTTGTGAACGATATGCATTGTGTGGAGTTCATGGGATTTGTGACATCGCATAATCGCCTAATTGTGGGTGTATAAGAGGGTTTACGCCTAAAGGCGGATCAATGGGAAATATCTGATTGGTCGAGTGGTTGTCAAGAGAGATACCATTGAATTGCAGTGTTGGGAAGGGTTTAGAAAGTATTCATTCGTGAAATTACCCGACACTCAACAATCATGGTTTGATAGGAATATGACGATGGAGCAATGCAAGGTGAAATGTAAGAATGAGTGCAATTGTACGGCTTACGCAACTTTGGACATTAAACAAAGTATTGGCTGTTTGATATGGCACAACGAATTCACTGATATGCGAATACTTCCTGGTAACGGGCAAGACATTTACATACGAATGACCGCTGCTGAATTAGGTAAACGCTTAATCTTGTAGGTAAAAGATATGCAATTTGATTTATGTGAGGTGAAAGTTCACATAACTCAAAGCACGTCTCATTTACTTAGAATTATTAAAAATATAACCATCAAATTTTGTATATTGTTTTAGAGAAAGACATAAGGGGAACGGGAAGCAAATCAATTCGAGCAATTGTAATCCCTGCTACTCTAGGATTCATGATTCTACTGGGACTATGTATATTGATCATCATGAAGAAGAAGAAGAAGGAGGCCAAGTCACAAGGTAAATCACTTTTATTATGTATCTATAGTTTTTCTAGATTTCCTGTATTAGAATATAAGCCAAATGAGGTTCCTCTGTAAAACCAACTGGCAAATAACAGAGAAGTAACTCATCAAATTTATATATAGGCTTATATTTTTTTCTCTTTTTAATATGGGATTGGATTCGCACCCGACCTTGATTTTGTTTCCATAGGTAATCACAATTCATTTGTTGATGAGAATCATCTAGACCTCCCATTCTTCAGTCTTTCCACATTGAGCGTTGCAACGAATGATTTTTCAACCAATAACAAGCTCGGTGAGGGTGGTTTTGGACCAGTTTACAAGGTACTACATATATTTTAACATAAAGTTTGCCTATTAAATCGATTAATTATCCAATTACATATGTCTGTGATTTTGCATCACCAATGTGATTTAAGTGTAATGGATTGACTTAGTTGACCAATGTGTAATTGTGATAAATGTTCAACAAGTCGGGGTTATGCGGAGTGCACACTTGTATGACGCTATGTTAAAAACGCACTAGAAAATAAAATTTCCGGTATTTTGCCCTTAAATTTAACTCGATTTGGTGGTTAATATAACTGCTATGGCAGTTACAACCAACTGTCAATTTTGTTGGTCATATGTATGTGTTATCATCGGTTCGGTTTCATAACAAAAAACATATTCTCGCTTCTAAAATCTGAGTTTTATCCGATTCAAGATTTCGATAGAACCATCGAATACTTCAATCTGAAAGTGTTTACACGACTCGATTTCTCGTGATCCAAATTTCTAACAACATCTTCATGAAGGGTTTCTTGAGGACGGTAGAGAAATTGCAGTGAAACGGCTATCACTGTGTTCTACACAAGGAGTTGAAGAGTTTAAAAATGAAGTTATCTTCATTTCCAGACTTCAACATCGAAACCTTGTTAAAATGCTAGGTTTCTGCATCGATGAGACCGAAAAGTTATTGGTTTATGAGTACATGCCTAATGGTAGCCTTGACTCATATCTATTTGGTAAGTTGAATATCCAAATGTTTAGATGTACAAATTCATATCATGCTTTCGTGAAAAACAATGTAATGAATATAAATCTTTTGTAGAAGAAACCAAAAGCAAAACGCTCGACTGGTCACAAAGATTCCACATTATCAATGGGATTGCTCGAGGTTTACTTTATCTTCATCAAGATTCTCGACTTCTAATCATTCATAGAGACCTTAAGGCTAGCAACATTTTGCTCGATCGTGAAATGAACCCGAAAATATCAGATTTTGGTCTCGCAAGAAGCTTTGGAGGAAATGAGACCGAAAGAAATACTAAACGAGTGGTTGGGACTTAGTAAGAGTTTACTTTAAATTCATTCTATGCTTTAAAATTTCGGTAAAATTACTTGTATTATGAATTTTTTTTGGTGAGGTTATGCATCTACTGTATCTCATATCGAATAGATAAGACGTAGTCCTAATTTTATAGAGCAACACTTTCCAGAACATTTATAAAATAAGAGAAGTTTGAATGTGTTTTGGCTCTTAGCCCACTAATAACTTATTAGCTTAGATCACAAAGTTATTGGATTAGTCCATTGTTTTGGGTTTTGGGGGTGTCACATTTTCAAATTTGCCTTTTCATATTATATAATTAAGGACCCAAGAAAAGAAAAAATTGTCTGATGTATATAAATGATGGACATCTTGGTGCAGTGGGTACATGTCCCCCGAGTATGCTGGAGACGGAAAGTTTTCAATTAAATCAGATGTATTTAGCTTTGGTGTTATGATATTGGAAATCGTAAGCGGGAAGAGAAACAGAGGATTCTTCCATCTATCTCATAGCCACAGCCTTCTTGGACATGTAAGATAATAGAAAATTTTCCTTAAAAATGTGAAATGAACTATTTCTGTCATCCTGATGTGTTTTGACTCATTGGTCTTTAGGCATGGAAACTCTATGCAGAAGGAAAGGCCTTGAACTAGCCGATGAATCTTTTCAACTTCATGCGACAAATTTGAAGTCATGCGGTCAATCCATGTTGGTTTATTATGCATTCAACATAACCAGAACGATAGACCAGACATGGCTATGGTGGTTATGATGTTGTGTAGCGATGGTGAACTACCTCAGCCAAAGCAGCCTGGCTTTTATACAGAACCTAGTTCTGAGTGTTCAAGTAGCGTGCAAACACCAAACTCAAACAATTATGTCACGGTTTCACTTTGACCCCTAGATAAGTAAGTCATAATTACAGATATTATATGTTCTTAGTTCTCATGTACGGTTTATTCTTTTCCTATAAAATATTCATTTTTATCTTTGATTTTTAGATTCGATTCAAATCATACCATTCCTTTTTATAGTAAGCCATAATAAATTTGTACAAGGAGCAACCCACGACTAGCCCCCTAACCGCAAATAATTGATACCGGAGACTACTTAAAACCATTTCTAAACTTTGTAAAAATATGTAGATGATATGCTTTTGGGTGTGTTTTTGGTGGGTTTTGGGAAAGAAGAGTGTTTGGGAATAGGTTTTTCAAGATTGGAATGTATAAACAGATAACCAAAATAACTCTTTGATTGATAATAGGAAAATAGCTCAAAACCTATTACATGTTTATACACTACTTTGTATGTGTTTGTGTTGTGAATGGGATGGGATGCTAAATCAAGAGGGAATCACTGCCTTTTATAGGCACCATGTTGAGCCTTTGACATCATCAATGACCACTCAAACCAAGTTGTATAACCAACTTGTATCCAACTTGCATGATTCTCTAATCCTGATACATTGTATCATATCCAACATAAATAACTCCCATCTAGAAGTCAGAGATCCTTCTTTAACTTAGAATTCCAACAATCACCCCCGAATCTCTAAGTCCTTCTAGAGATATCTTTGATTCCAATCAAGCTCGCATTTCCTTGAACTTGGTTCGTGCCAATGGTTTTGTGAGAATGTCCATATCCGCATTTCTCACCGGAATATACTCCACCTCCACTGTTCGTTTTCAACACAATTGCGAATGAAATGAAACCTCGTGTGAATGTGTTTACTCCTTCCGTGAAAACGGGATTCTTTGTTAGTTCGACAGCGGACTTGTTATCAACCCTAAGAACCACCTTCTCTTGCGTCTTGTTCATAATTTCTCCAAGCAAATCCTCGAAGCCATATTGCTTGACAAGCACCATGATGAGTCGCCATGAACTCTGCCTCGCAAGATGATAAAGCAACGGTATCTTGCTTTTGCGAACACCAGGTTATCGGAGATAACCCATAGTAGAAAATGTGACCAGTTGTGCTTCTTCCATCATCCGGATCAACATTGTGACTACTATCACTAAAACCAATGATTCTATTTTGACCCATCCTCTCGTACTTAATTCCGTATCCCGTTGTTCCCCGTAAGTACCGTAGAATGCGTTTAATTGCACGACCATGTGATTCTCTTGGACTTTGCATGTATCGGCTAATAACTCCAACCGAGTATGCCATATCGGGTCTTGTTTGCAAGAGATATCTAAGGCATCCAACCACCTTTCGATATTGTGTAGGTCGATTTGGGTTCATCTTCGCCTTTGACAATTTGGTTCCGGGTCCATGGGAATGTGAGTTGATTGCAATCTTGTAAACCGCCTTCCTTCGTAATGCGCCGAGCATAGGCTCTTGGTTTATCGTAATCCACGATTCTTCTTGCTTGACTTCAATGCCCGGTAGTAAGTCAATCTTCCAAGATCCGACATCTCGAAGTTCTTGGACATCTCGAATTTGAACCTTTTGATCATGTTCAAATTTGTACAGAATAAATAAATCATCAACATAAATTGCTAAAATTAGCAAGTTAGTTCCTTCGCTTCCGGTACACCGATGGTTCTTTCAAGCACTTGTGAAATTTCAACCCCTTCAAAATTCCATCAAGCTTCGTGTTCCATGCTCGAGGTGCTTGTCTTAGACCATAAAGTGCTTTGTTAAGGCGATACACTTTATGCTCGTTGCCCTTCCTTATATAGCCTTCCGGTTGTGACACATAAACGGTTTCCTTCAACTCTCCGTGTAAGAAAGCCGTTTTGACATCTAAGTGGTGAAGCTCCCACCCATTTGTAGCGGCTAAGGCAATGAGAAACCGGATGGTTTCGATTCGAGCTACCGGTGCAAATACTTCTTGAAAATCAATACCAGGTTGTTGCACGTACCCTTTAGCAACCAACCTTGCCTTGTATTTAATGATGGTGCCGTCGCATTTTTCTTCGCTTGAACACCCATTTGAGTCCAATCACCTTCACCCCCATAGGCTTGTTCACGAGAATCCAAGTGTTATTCTTGTTGATCGAATTGATCTCTGCATTCATGGCTTTGACCCACTCTGGTTCTTTCTTCGCCTCTTCAATCGATACTGGTTCGTCATTGGTTATTAGGAGAAGTTCATCAAGATTATTAAGGTTAAGCACAAAATCTTGCAGTCGGGTTGGAAGTCTCCTTGTTCTCGTGGGCCTTTGGTTCTGGACATTGTTCACGTTATTGTTGACCGGACTTGGTTGCTCGTTGTCTAGAACCTGCACTCCGTCTTCAATATCGTGATCCGATTCAATCGGTTCAGTTTGATCATTGCTTACATCATCTCCTTGGTTTATAGCCTTATCTTCGGATAGTCCCATGGAACTATGAATGATCCCGGTTCTTCATTGTTGGTACCGCTTTTGTCCCAATCCCACCATTTGGTCTCGTTAAAATAACGTCTCGACTTACAATTATTTTTGTGTAGCGGGTTAAAAAGCCGATAAGCTTCGTGCGGTCGGAACCAAGATGCACTAGTGGTCTTGATCTTGCATCCAACTTCTTGAGATTTACGGTTCAACTTTCACATATGCTAGACATCCAAAGATACGGACATTCTCCAAATTCGGTTTCTTTTATACAACTTCAGACGGAGTTGTATCGCCAAGGACTCTTGTGTAAACACGGTTGATCAAATTTGTAGAGTGTCTTGACTTCTCCCCACAGATAATTTGGAACATGCATCGCCTTCATGATACTCGTGTCATGTCCATGAGTGTTCGATTTCTTCGCTCCACAATTCCATTTTTTTGTGGTGAATATGGGCGGTAAGATGTCGTTTGATTCCATTTATATCACAAAGGAATTAAACTCGAGCGAAGTAAACTCTCCTCCTCGATCACTGAAACACCTTCAAAGACTTTCCGAGCTCCTTCTCCGCCAAAGCTTTGAATTTCTTGAAGTGTAAAACGCCTCACTTTTCTCCTTCAAAAGAAAAGTCCATATATCGTGAAAATCATCAATTAGTGTGAAAATGTACCGATTTTGACCTTCGTTGACGGTGTGATCGGACCGCATAAATCACCGTGAACGAGCTCCAATGGTCGTGTTGCTTTTGCGTCGTCATCAATGGAATGACTTTCTTGTTTGCTTGCCCACCAAACAAGATTCACATAATTGATTCTCATGTTAAAATGAGGTAACCCTTTGACTAGACCTTTCTTGGACATCTTTTCATTGACTCGAAATTGATGTGCCCAAGTCTTGCATGCCGCCACGTGTCTTCACCTAGTCTCGAATGAAGGCAAATAGGTACTCCAATTGTTAAATTTATTTTATAAAGGCGGTTTGGAGTTCTTTGTACCTTCATTAATAAGCAGTTGTCAGCATCATGCATCGTCAAATAGTCATCTTTCATCCGAATATCACACCCGGCTTCAGTTGCTTGTCCGAGACTGAAAATATTATTTTTCAAATCCGGTATGAAATAAATCTCCGTCATCAATCGTTGTTGTCCCGATTTTCCTTGGAAAAGAATAGAGCCTTTCCCTTTAATTTCGACACACGAATTATCACCGAATTTCACCTTTCCGGTTATTCCTTCGTCGAGTTCGGAGAAAAACGATCGATTTCCCGTCATGTGATTACTTGCCCCGTTGTCCAAATACCACACATCTTTGTCTTGTGCGTTGTATCGAGACGGTATCACATTCTTTTCATTCAAAAATCTTGTCTCGTAAAATACGTTTCATCAAGATCTTCTTGCTCGTAAAATTACTTTCTTGGAAATTTTGAGTCGGTGCGGACATTTAGACGCGTAATGGCTCGATTTATCGCATCTGTAGCAGATAATTTTCGACTGATCTTTTTTTGGTTTCGGTTTGAGTCGGAATTAAAATTGGATCGGTTATTGGGCTGTTTAAATTTATTGATGTTGGGTTTATTATTTAAGGCCTTTGATCCGGATCCACTTGGACCACTCGACCCGGACCCATCTTTAATAATATCACCCCTTTTCCCTTTCACCTTCCATTCACGATCAAAACCAGAAACACCACCGCCACCTCCACCGTTCTCGCCACCACCGCCGATCCACCACCACCATTCGATCGAGAAAATAATACCGCCGCCGTCTCCACCATCATCACCACGAATCCTCTTCGTGACGCCTTGATCGACCGACAACATCTTGAATCCTCATCGCTTTTAGATCGAGCACCGCTCGAGAGAAGCAACAAGATGGATAAACTTTCGGGCACCACCTTTAACAACTTCTTTACAAGCTTGGATTCTTCGATTGTTTCTCCGAGTGAAGCGGACTTCGAGGCTATTCCGGCGAGTTTTCCGGCGAAGACATCGATGGTCTCGGTCTCGTGCATCTTCAACCGATCAAACTCAGAGTTCAAGGTTTGCAGACGTGCTTCCTTTACTCTATCAGCTCCTACATATCGAGCTTTGATCGATTCCCACACCTCTCGGACTATCTACATCACCAATCTGCATTATGAGAGTTTCGAGGATTGCTTGGCACAACAAACCCATCGCCGGTTGTTTTCTCTTCATCACATCGCTCACGGTTCAATAGTTAACCAAGCTTTATGTATTCGAGCACAACCTTCATTCGTAGGGCCCGCACGGTGTAGTTGGTAGATGATAGCATTGGACATGCTACTTGGTTGTTCGACCTCCTTCACCCTCACCGTGTAGGACTGCTTTGCGTCTTCAACATCGACATGGTTCAAGAAAACACCATGTATGTATTTCAAAGCCCTTCTCAAGCTCGATACCAATTCAAGATTGGAATGTATAAACAGATAACCAAAATAACTCTTTGATTGATAATAGGAAAATAGCTCAAAACCTATTACATGTTTATACACTACTTTGTATGTGTTTGTGTTGTGAATGGGATGGGATGCTAAATCAAGAGGAATCACTGCCTTTTATAGGCACCATGTTGAGCCTTTGACATCATCAATGACCACTCAAACCAAGTTGTATAACCAACTTGTATCCAACTTGCATGATTCTCTAATCCTGATACATTGTATCATATCCAACATAAATAACTCCCATCTAGAAGCAGAGATCCTCTTCTTTAACTTAGAATTCCAATGTTTTATCAACCAATTCGGGTTAAATACATAATTGTTAGTTAATTGGTGTCTATACATCATTATCTTTTGTAGATATGAAATTTTATTGTCTACCATTCCTCCAAATGCTCAATAATAAGCAAGAAGAACTTCACGCGATAGCCGTTTATTTGGACCAATTTGTTGTGTAATTGCATCCAAAGCCTAGTTACCAAATCTGTATTTCTTCATATATGCTTTAGACTTTTAGCGATCTTAATCTTGGTTTTACTTGACTTCATAGAATTACAACCACATTTTGTTCAGATTTCACGTCGAATTAAAAATTTAAGCATTACGTAATTGAATGAGCAAGCATCATCTTCAGAATATGTTCTAAAAGTCATATATAGATATGTTAAAGAAGTCGGGAATCACCTGACGCTTTAAGCGAACAAATACATCTATCATAAACCGAATATAACATGTCTTTGTAGATAGTATAAAGAAATATGTATATAGAAAAGGTTTTTACTATCTAGGTTCGGGTATGTGACGGATAAGTGGTTGTATGAACTCCGTTCAGATTATTAGATGACGAGTTTGCCTCTTGTGGTCTTCTTTTCGGTATAGAAACCGAGTTCTTTAGGTTCGAGCGGTGGAATTTGGCTACCTAGCATAAGAACCACCATAGGCATGTCAGTGCTGTCTTCAGGATACTTTTGCACACATAGTAAACCTATGTGAACTTTCGGCTCACTCGATTCAATATAAGGCTGTTGATAAAGCCGCCGACGAGCTCCACATGCTTGCTGCTATTGTAAAGCCTCCACGCTGAGAAATAGATGTCATGTTAGTACCTAAAAGATATGTACGGTACCAAGATGTCAGATTGGACAAATAGGAACAGAGTACTAAAATGACATAGTATCATGCTAGAAGTATTCTTAACTAAAGTAGAGGCTTTTGTTGTGATTAGAAAGAACATTAGGTGTAACTTACATGTCCAAGAAGATTGAGATCGTGATTGGCGCCTTGAAATCCTCTATTTTTCTTTCCACTTACTATTTCTAATACCAATACACCAAAGCTAAAGACATCGATTTGGTGGAGTATATCCCATCAATAGTATACTCGGTGCCATGTAACCACCGCAGGAAGTTAATGGACAAATCAGTTAGCTTTTGATTAGAAACGGTTGAAGTTGAGTTTATAAAAATGTTGACATGAAGTCTTACTAGGTTCCCATTATTCTTCTTGTATTTGCTGAGGTGTCACTTCCTTCCATACTTCTTGCCAAACCAAAATGAAATTCTCGGATTCGTCTCTTTATCAAGTAATATGTTGCTTGCTTTTAGATCTCTATGAATGATTCTTAGTCTCGAGTCTTGATGAAGATAGAGAAGTCCCTTTTATCGCACTCTATAATATCCCATTTCCATGATGACTAACAATAGATATAAGAATTAAGAGCGTAATGTAATTCATAGTAGTTAGATTTGAAGAGAAACTCACCAAAAATGAAAGTATCTAAGCTTTTATTGGGCATGTATTCGAGATCAATATCCTTTCCTCTTCACCAATGCAGCATCCTATAAGCTTCACAAGGTTTCGGTCTTGTAGTTTAGCAATACACGAACCTCGTTTTGGAACTCGTCCAGTCCTTGTATCGATTTTCCGAGTTTCTCTTCACAACGATTTCTTTCCCACCTCCAACATTCCCGAAAATCGGTTCGCATTTGGTATAGGAAGAGGGTATGATTGTTTAACTTTATAGCCATCCAAACTTAAGTTAATTAGTTTGACTTGAATATAACATTCAGATGATCGATTTAGATATATAAGAGTGATGGTAGTTCTAGCTATGATTTGTAGATCATGAATCATACCAATGCGACATGGTACCAAAATTTATGAGTAATAGTACCTTGTAGACTGGACCATAACCACCTTCTCCAAGTTTGCAGCTATCTAAAAGTTGTTTGTTGCATTGGCTATTGTATTGAAGTCAAACAATGGCAATTCCCGCCTTCCCTTTTGTTCTCATTGACATAGGTGTTTTCACGAACAACCGTATTTAAATCAGAAACATAATTACACCATTAGTAACTCGCATGTTGATAGGACCTGTTTATAACTCCTAACAAAACAACACAAACCAAAAGAATAAGGAAACATGAAATGATTGATCAACTTATCGGATATGACAAAGGCACTACCATTCTTTTTACGCTTCCTTTTCTTGTAAACAAGCAAGCATATGCCGAGTAGCAAAGCCAATCCCACGACTACGGGAATGACTATAATTCTCACTCGCCTTTGATTTAGCTGCCATTTCATTGCATAAATTAAAGTTAAGTTATCCAAACCTTGAATAAACACAAATACATCACATAAATTAATGTTGACTTTCTTAAGTAATTCGAGGCACCATTCGACGTAGATATCTTGCCCATCTTCAAAGATACGCTCGATATCAATCAAATCATCGAACCAAATCAAACATCCACTTCCTCCCGATCTAATATCTAGATTTGCATAAGTCGTACAATTACAGTTCCTCAAGCATACTTTTTCACACCTCGAGGTTCATACTCACGTTAAACCATGTTTTCGCAGATCCGCAACTTCACGCCCGATCGCTTAATGAACCCATCTCCACCCTCACAGTTCGGTGAACTTTCCTCACACACCGTTAGACCAATCGCTCTTCTCCACTCATCCGGGAATCCGGATCAAATCCTCTTAGGCATCCATGCTGTGGGAACCGTTAATGTTACAGATACCATATCGACCACATAATCCATAACGGTCACAGATTATCCATCCGTCCAATCACATAAAGCACCCATTCTTGTGTCCGTTCAACCCAAATAAACCGTTGTATAATCCCGTCGTTGCTCAAAATCAATCTCGACAATGAATTATTAACAAGCTCATACTTGTAATAAAGTTCCTTTCATTGAATTCAAACTCAAATGTAAATATCATTTGGTTTTAAACTAGGCATCCCATTAAACCGCACCCTGCTCCATGGCCCGTAACTGCATCGCACTTCGTAACCTTTCCTCGAAGAATTTGCGGTATCCATCATAATCAAATCTATTTGTATACTCACCAGTGAAGGATCATCGCAGCCTTCCATGATGTTAAATATTTATCTAAACCTTTTACAAAGTCCTTCCCATATTTCATAGTTGGTAGGAATGTATCGCCAGGATAATCAAAACTTTGCCATAAGTTATTCTCGGATCATTATCATTTTCATTCCCGATAACAAGATTTCTGTATCTAGAATTTGTGCAACTGGATTATTTCCGATAATCGATGAATTTGATGACCGATCCTCCTATCTCGTGCTATTAAAGAGGATTAGAGTTCCTTCACCATTAAGTACTTACACACCGGAGTTATCAATAAGTGGAGTCTCTATTAGCAACCCATACGACAGTCTTGATGACTATTTTGTTATACCATATTCCCAAATACCGATTGCTTGAAACATTGGAGGATGAAAAATCCCATTTCAAAAGTTTCATTTTCGAAACTAAGGTTTGGCCGCCGATTATGTTTTGGTTTGCAGTAATGGTGCTTATCATTGTTGAGGTTAACAAACAAGTAGAAATGATGGAGACAAATAGGAAAAACGGAAGCTTTTTGATTGATAGGCGGTATTGATTCATTTCTCACAAATACTTCGCTTTGATTTCTCACAAACCCTCAAAATATTAGCTCTTTTTGCTTCTATCTTTAGATTTTTATTTAAAGGAGAACATACCGCATTGTCAAACTATATTCAAACTTAGGGTCTTCTTTTTGGGAAGTATACCAAATTTATTGTCTATTCACCGTAGACCAACTAGAGTCTCATACACACTGTGAACATTATTTCTTGGAAATTAAGCATTGGTTAGTTAACTCATATAGTTACAGATGACGACCCTAACACATTACATGTAAATGGGTCGATATGAGTTATGCAAGATCTCTAACCTCTCAAATGGGTTAATCCAGATGATTTACTAACAAAAAAGGCTCAAACGGGTAGTGTCTTTAGTAGTATTTTCGGATACAATAATAAACTCATAAATTGCTTCATAAAATGAAGTTAATACTAACATAGTTTTGTTAGTTATATTTAGCACATTAAAAATCGATAAAGAGTTGTTTATGGGTCAACCCACCCATTCCACCAACTCTACATATAGTATTCTTAATGCTTTGTCTCTTCGTAGTTGCACGGCTTGACATTATCAATCATGAATTATCATTAAATTAATACGGCATATTAACTTTTCATACATAAACTTTAAAAGCGAATACGGCGTATCCAATATCGTGAACACGATGCATTCGTGATTTTTACGAAACAACGTCTTGACTGTCTAGAACAAACATAAAAATTAGTTTTTCAATTTTTGTCTTTATTTAACTTTATTGTTCGTATATTTTGGTCTCTTGTTGCTCTTCTTGGTTGTTTGTTTTCGTGAAATCATGGAGATCAAGAGGAACATCGATGAAATGACAATAGAAAGCACGTTGCTTATGAAGCTAAAATGGCATCAAGGAATAACCATATCTACAATTGGGAATATGCAAGATACGGTGAAGAAAAGTGGTACTTTAATGATGATGATATTATTTATGTAGGGTCCAAAGAAAAGGAATATCCCGCCATCAAGTGTAATACATGCGACAATGCTCCCGAGCTTGATTTTCTATTCCAACCTCGAGCACAACTACAACAAAGGGAAACATCCGCGAGCACAAAGATATAGATTATATGAAATTTTAGGGTTAATTCTAAGAATTGGCTATGAACTTTCAAAAAATTCAATTGTTGGTTAAAACTTTATAAAATACTACTATCACCTATGAAACTTGTAAATTCTTCAAATATTACACATATTGTCAAGTAATTAAGATTTATTTACATAGATCGTCCATGTGGCTTTAAAAAATTACACCAGTCGTCCTTGAGTCAATTACATAAAAAGTCCTTGTGGCTCTAAAAATTTACACCAGTCGTCCTTGTGACTATAAAATTAAACTAATCAAGATTTATTTACATAAATCGTCCTTGTAGCTATAAAAAAATTACATAAAAAGTCCTTTGTTGTACTTGCTTAAATTTGCCAACCAAGCTACTCCTAAGACCATATCTGCTATGTATAGACCAAATACAGATAAATAAGTTATCACTAGGCAAGAAACAAGCTTCAACTAGAGTTCGTGACACAAGCGTTGGGTCTAGGGCCATCGCAAGTTTGAGACTCAAGTTTCTTGTTGGAATAACATGTAAGGAATCGATAATACGTTGGATTATATCTATGCACAATCAAAGACATATGTTATGAGTTAGTTAATATACGTACACAAGCCACAATGAAAGATTGTAATTGATTTTACATATAGGAAGTTTGGCGGGGAATAGCATGCATGCTCGAACTTGATGAGGGTCGAAAACAATCGATATAGGCACTTGTTCTCTTTAAATATCCATAATCAAGTATCTCGATCCGCATAAAAATAAAAAGTGGAAGTCGAGTACAATGCCTAAAGGTTGTCCTTGTTCTGAACAAGAGCGCTTGATCTTTTTTCCTTCTCTTCCATATGCTAAAGTTAGTTTAATACGTAATGATGGTAATGATGAAATACTAAGTTTACTTAAATTTACTAATTTACGATGCTTAAAGCTTTCTCAACCTAGATGATAATTGATCTAATGGCTAACCAGAATATAAGAAAACTAGCTGATAATGTTTTTTTGTTGGACACTCTGAGGAATGCAAATTGTAAGAAGCTGGTAGTCATGAGCTCCAAAACCCATAACCCATGACCCAAAACCCATGACCCAAAACCCATGACCCAAAACCCATGACCCAAAACCCATGACCCAAAACCCGTGGGCAAAGAGGAGCGTCCCACGGTTCCCCCAGTTTACACTGGACGGATCCCTCAAGTAAGGGATCCGTGGGATCCGTGGAACAATAGCATGTTTTCTTCTATAAATAGTGAGCCATTTCTTCATTGTAGGTTGCCACTCCTATACATACTTTCACCTAATATTGTAAACTCTCTAACCTTAGATCCAAAGGATCTTTCTATGTAGTTTGTGTTTGTTTTTGTGTGATTCTCTAGGTTCCTCCTAAAGGCGAAGTCACCACCTCTTGAAGTCGAGCAAGCTCAAGTCCATGAGTTGCCATTTCGTCATCATCAAGACTACCGAGGTTCTCTTGTTGATAGTTCTTTCTTCCTCATTAGAAGTGTTGTGTCAAAGGCATTAGCAAAGCATGTCAAAAGGGTCAAGACGAAGGCATTAGTGAAAGGTGCTTAACGTCCGTGTCAAAGGCATTAGTGAAGGATGCCAAAAGAGTCAAGACGAAGGTATTAGTGAAAGGTGCTTAACGTCCGTATCAAAGGCATTAGTGAAGGATGCCAAAAGAGTCAAGACGAAGGCATTAGTGAACCGTGCCAAACGTCCGTGTCAAAGGCATTAGTGAAGGATGCCAAAAGGGTCAAGTCAAAGGCATTAGTGAAGGATGCCAAGGGTGTACAATCGATATGGTGTATCGATGTACAAATAGAGATAGGTTGTATCCAAGGATATTGATATCCTTGATGATGTTGTAATAAGGAATGAGTCTCCTTTGGGATAGGTGTTGTGTAGTGTTGGGTAGTAGTTCCTCCTTTGTAATGGAACTCGGTATCTAGCCTTGTCTTGGATAAAGTGTAGGAGACGTTGTGATAGGTGTGGTTCTACCTTGTGAAAGAACCCGTGTCTAACCTTGTACCGGAAAAGAGTAGGCGACGTTGTGAAGGCTTCTCCGCCATAAGGAGTTGTGTCGTAGTGCTAATGAACTCGAGTAGGTGACTCGGGAGTGGAGTAGGCAAGGAAGGTGTCCTTGTAGCGAACCACTATAAATACTCGTGTCGTGGTTTTGTGTTTCTTACTCTTTACCTTTCCATTACATATTTACATACCTATCTATCAACGTACAACATACACATCTAAATAGATTGACATAAGTCGATCTAAATATTTTAAAACAATTTTAATCGGTAAAACTATTCAACCCCCCTTCTAGTTTTCCACAAATATGTGTAATATTTGAACGAATTTACAAGTATCATAGGTGATAGTAGTATTTTACAAAGTTCGTTACCAACAATTGAAATTTTTTGAAAGTTCATAGCCAATTCATAGAATTAACCCGAATTTTTATGATGAAGAGTTTCCCGCTATCAAATTAAAATGTCCAAATAATGAGCATGAATAGTATTCTAATTTTGATTTTGAAAGATTTGATCTATGTCAATAAGTATCCATGTGAAATTTCTCATATTGTGATAAAATGGGATTTTATCATAATCTTTGAAAACTTCCCAAAGAATTATGATTTATTCATAAAAAGGGAACCTCGTCAAATAGGACTAGTATAACACGTCAAAACCCCAAACCATAAGTTATAGAACATAAACATCGACCCTAGGAAAAAATTAGAACTCCCAAACCAAAATTATCAAGGATCACTTAAGCTGTCAAATTGCTAATATGCTAGATCCATGTGCTTGAACTAGTCGGATCCCTCATACAAGGGATCCGTGCAACAGAAGACAGAATAAGAAAGAAATTATCAATGTGGAAGTTCCACTACCCACTTTACTCTATCAAGACTCACGAACATAAAACCTATTTACTGTTCACATGAGCAAATTGATCATCTTCTTCAAGAAAACAATCTATTGTGTAAGTATAATCTTCACTACATTGTTATTTCCATTCTTTGATTCCTAGGATTAAAATTTTCATCTTTAGAAGTTGAGCTCAAATGGGTTTGCCATAATTTGTTACCACATTGTTTTCTAAGATAATCTAAATCAAAGAATTAACATTGTTAATACAAATTAAACTCATTCCTTGAATTCAATGAAGATGTTTTGAGCAAAATTGTGATTAATCCCATTAGGTTAGTATTCACACAATTGACACCACATTGTGGTTTTGATGTATAGGAACAATCATGCCTAGCAACCGCCAACAAGATTACCATGACACCGCTCACTACATTCCAATGTATCATCGTAAGGAAGGCCTAAGCCCAAAAGATAGAAAAGCCTTCAAGATATTAGAAAAGAGGCTCTTCTACGAAGGCCGAGTGGTTGAACCATCATTACTCAACAACACCAACATTCGACAAGTCTTTGGAGGAATTAACTTTGATTGCCTCTTGGACATTAATGAGCAAATTTTTCTGGTGTTTGTGCTTGAATTTTACAAGATAATGAGAATCGTTCGGAATAAAGACAGGACCATTTCAATAGCCTTCATCATCAATGAGCACGAGTACACCCTCACTCTTGTAGAATTTGGAAGGATACTTGTGTCCCATATCAAGGAGTGTATGTACTCTAACGAATGGCGTTGGCGGAGCTACATGACATGGTAGATCATCATGAATTCACAGCTATCCCGAAGCAACCACGGTAAGGGATACCGTCTTCATGGAAAGAGCATCTCCATCAAGAGTCACGAAACTCCAAGGTGATCTATAGGATCCATTTCAAATGGAGTTTCAAAATGTTCCCATTATACAATAAATGGGAACTCGTGGTAAGGGAGAACGTCCTTTGCTTGAGAGGGAACAAAGATCATCCCAATGCTTGCTTGACCTTCATGATTTATTGCCTTGTACCCGGCACTCACTTCAACCTCGCCTATTACATGGTAAAAAGAATGGCGAGTGTGAAAAGCATGGACAAGATGGTACTCCCTTATGCAATGCTCCTGACCCATCTAGCAAACTTCATCTTTGCTCTAGATCCTTCTCCTTATTCCTATGACCATAGTTTCTGCAACAAGGTCATGGTGCCTCTATCCGATGGAAAGACTACATGGATCATGGTGGATGGCAAACTAACGGACTCATCGGATGAAAGAGAAAGACAAAGAGAAGGAGAAGGAAGTAGCAACCCCCTTGGCAACACCGATCTTGATCCTTTAGCATACATCAACCAACTGCCGGATATCCCAAGCCCTTCACAAGAGTGGCAACAAACTAAGGGCATATTCAAATGTTTTGCTAACTTCTTGATGAAGAAAAAGAAGTAGAGATGGTGGGGTGAAGAGTGATGGGGATGGAGATGGAGATGATGACGAAGGTGAAGTGGAAGGATGAGTGAATGGAAGGTAAGGTCATAGACCTTAATTTGTGAAACAATTTCTGAAACAATGGTCTGTAAACAATATTTATGTAGATTAGGATGTAGCTTGTAGGAGTTGCCATGATTTGGACGTAGACACTTTAACTTAGGAGCTAGGAAAATGAGATTTTACGACAACTTGATCTCATTCAAGTAGTCGATGTCACTCATTTTTTGTTACATTGTAGTCATCCCCACTTGTTATGTGTTATATTTGTTGTTTGCATATGTTTACTGAATGTAGAAATGATTAGGATAAGCGTTTGCCAAGAGTGCAAAAGCGCACAATTCTTTGAGAAGCTATTGGTCGCCATGAGCGGATCCTCGGTCTATAACTAGCGGATCCCTCGGATGAAGGAACCGTGGGATCCGGCAAACATGACATGCTGAGATGCCCTTTTCATCAAACCATTCCCTAGATCACATCATACTAGCTAAACATGATTCTTTAAGACCACTTAAGCCTTCCTCAAGCTCGATGGGTCTCACACTCACCCATAGCTAACAGGATCAAATTCAAAGTGATTTTGATTTATCAATTCACCAAAACTCACCATTTTTCCGCTCCAATGCTCACACATTGTTCCTCACATCTCAAAACACTTAGCTTGATATTTCTCTCAATTTTAGCAAATTGATTTTAGTCATCCTTACTTTAAAATAGGCTTAAAACTAGTTTTTCATTTCTTTTTTTTTTTATGAATTTTTCAAATTTCTCTTAAGTCATCATCTGATCTCTAGGATCAATTGCCATCATTTGTCATTCTCAAATCAATGAGTATCATCCTTAAACACTTAGTTGCACTCTCAAAAAGTCCACTTTTCTACCCAATACCATCATTAAGTATCCTCACTCTTTATGGTTGGACATTTAAGTCACCTATCACTTAAGACATCTAAGAAAAGTCAAACCCTTAAGATTTATAGATACTAGACCTTACAACATAATCACTTAACCACTTTTCTGTCTGACAGACGGATCCCTGGTTTATAACCAGACGGATCCCTAGTGAGAGGGACCCTGGGGATCCGTGTCTACAGAAAGCTTTTAATCAGCTTTTCTTTCAAAATTCAAACTCTCTTTGGTAATCTAAACACTTTTTCTTACCATTTAATGATTCCCTAGAGCTGAACAACACCATAGTTGACCTTGGTGTATGCCAAATTTTCTTAGTGGTCATGAATTTCATTCATTAACTCAAATTCGTCCTTTATAAACCAAACTCTCTTGAGAGCTTAAGTCACCATTCTTACCACAATCCTAAAAATCAGTAGTTATTACATCCTCACCTTCACTATGACTAAAGCGTCTAGTAAGAACTCTTCAACCAAAGGTTCATCCAAAAGAAATACTCAGATGGTCCATGAGATATCATCCACTAAGTCATCACCCGTAAGAAGTCCAAATGCTAGAATCCCACCTCAACAATCTCAATCAACAATAGCCAAAAGAACCGCGAGAATTAGTATTAGACCTTTTGAGTTAGAAAAGGCTTCATCAAGCTCTAAACCAAATGCACCTAGTTCTAGTAAAACACCTAAACCTTCATTCCTAGAACATAGACTACATTCCTTTACCGAACCTCTTTCTCATCCAAATCTCTACTTATTAGAGCACTCACCACCGAGAACTTCCCACTCACCAACCTTCTCGTTAAATAGGGAACCACCCACATCACCAAATAGTCCATCTTTGGAGACAAGGAACCACCAAAGACCTAATCATATAGAGGACTTTCCATTACCACCACCAACTCATGCATCATCACCTTCATTCTTAGTAGAACTTCATCCTACATTGCTCAATGTACCTCCACCATCATTTGTGGAGCCTCCTCAAAACAACCAATCTCCTCCGGTTCCTAGTCATGACAATAATTGCTCTAATTGTCAACTCACCCAAGGACTTGTTCAAGATGTACGAAATGAGTTGCATTTTATGTTTAATCATCTCCTTGAACGATTGGACCAAATCAACAAGTCTACTCATCCTTAGATTCAAGCACATTGATGCTTTTTAAGTTTTTCGTCACTTATTAGAATTAGTAGAAAATGTATTACATGTGTAAATCATTCTCTTAGTTTTAGAGATTTTTAGATCATTTCTCGTATTTTTATTTAATGAAATTACATGTTTTATGCCATATTGTCTTGAGTATATGTTTAGTGCCTTAATACATATCTCATTTTGATGTTGACATCACTTTTCACATCACCATTTCTGTCTTAAGCTTTCAGACAGACAGATCCCTCAGTTTTGCTTAGAGGGATCCCTCCAAAGAGGGAACGTGGGATCCGTGCAACAGAAGACTTGTTTACTACTAACTTAAGTCTTATTTGCAGAAAATTATGCTCTATATACTTGTTTTCTAACCTTTTTTTTTTTAGATTTTCAATACACACATGAAGACTTTGACACCCTTAGCTAGGGGGAGTTTCGTGTCAAAGCAATACATTGCAAAATCATTTGCAATATCATTCACATAGGATTACATTACATGACGTCCTTCTTGCAAAGTTGCAATCATCAAGGGGAGCATATTCGTCACAAAGGCGAAACCATTTGCAAACATAGTTGCAATGCACTAGTTTAGTATTTTCTTCTTCCTTGACGCCCTCACAAAGGGATGGACTCGTCAAGGGGGAGCTAAGTCTAGAATAATTATCCTCACTTACTTTCTATTTTTTCATTCTTTCTTTTCACATGTTTTTCTTAAAACAATGTGTTAGTTTCTTTTCGACGCTCTTTTTGTTTCGACAAAAGGAGGAGAAGAGAGTAAAACTCAATTAAACTTTTACGAATTTTAGTTTTTTCTTAAAATAGTATTATGTTTTGTCATCAACAAAAGGGGAGATTGTTAATACAAATAAGCCGTAAAACGTTTATTTATATTTTACGATCTTCTAATATTTTGTCGATAACAAACGTAAAAGCATTTTAACGAAATAAATAAAATACGTAAATAGTTTGAGCCAATAGTTTACTAACACACTTACATTTTCATAAAACACTAAACAAGTAATAGTGCTTTCATGATTTAGTAATGCATATGTACAACAACTAGTGTTTACATATTGGGTAGATATATACATACTTAGATTGTATTATAATGGGTAATAGAATGGGTAGAAGTTTAAGTATTTGACCCATTGACTAAATACATTGAATGTAGTTGGGTAAACCCAAAATCCATAACCCATACCCATGGAGCATAACCCATTGCATGACATCATGCATAAGTCATAATGGTATTATCCATGACCCATGGAACTAACCCATAACCCATGGACTATATGCATTGCATCTTCTAGATACATTGTATCAACTTGGATATAAAGTCTAGGACCCATGAACCATAACCCATGACCCATGACCCAAAACCTATGGGCAAAGAGGGCGTCCCACGGTTCCCCAGTTAGACTGGACGGATCCTCAAGTAAAGGATCCGTGGAGCAAGAGTATGTTTTCTTTTATAAATAGTAAGCCATTTCTTCATTGTAGGTTGCCACTCCTACACATACTCACCTAATATTGTAAACTCTCTAACCTCATATCCAAAGGATCTTTCTATGTAGTTTGTGTTTGTTTTGTGTGATTTTCTAGGTTCCTCTTAAAGCGAGATCACCACCTCTTGAAGTCGAGCAAGCTCAAGTCCATGAGTTGCCATGCTTCGTCATCATCAAGACCATCGAGGTTCTCTTGTTGATAGTTCTTTCTTCCTTATTAGAAGTGTTGTGTCAAAGGCATTAGCAAAGCCCGTCAAAATGGTCAAGAAGAAGGCATTAGTGAAAGGTGCTTAATGTCCGTGTCAAAGGCATTAGTGAAGGATGCCAAAAGAGTCAAGACGAAGGCATTATTGAAAGGTGCTTAATGTCCGTGTCAAAGGCATTAGTGAAGGATGCCAAAAGAGTCAAGACGAAGACATTAGTGAACCGTGCCAAACGTCCATGTCAAAGGCATTAGTGAAGGATGCCAAAAGGGTTAAGTCAAAGGCATTAGTGAAGGATGCCAAGGGTGTACAATCGATATGGTGTATCAATGTACTAATAGAGATAGGTTGTATCCAAGGATATTGATATCCTTGATGATGTTGTAATAAGGGGTGAGTCTCCTTTGGGATAGGTGTTGTGTAGTGTTGGGTAGTAGTTCCTCCTTTGTAATGGAACCTCGTATCTAGCCTTGTACCGGATAAAGTGTAGGAGACGTTGTGATAGGTGTGGTTCTACCTGTGAAAGAACCCGTGTCTAGCCTTGTATCGGAAAAAGAGTAGGCGACATTGTGAAGGCTTCTCCGCCATAAGGAGTGTGTCGTGTAGTGCTAATGAACTCGAGTAGGTGACTCGGGAGTGGAGTAGGCAAGGAAGGTGTCCTTGTAGCGAACCACTATAAATACTGTGTCGTGGTTTTGTGTTTCTTACTCTTTACCTTTCCATTACATATTTACATATTGATTCGTGTAAAGTGAGTGTGTAAAAACACAAATATCAACAATATCAATTAACCGTAAAACTCGACAAATCGACCCTTTAGGAAAAAGGCTAACTTATCAAATCTTACGGGTGTGATAAAAGTGATACCGGGAAGTGATTTCCCCGGGTCGTGTCCCAACGAGGTGTGAAATTGACGGGATCGTTGAGTTTTGTGAAAAGGACTTGAATGGTTAAACGAATTTTGGATTTTGATTACACTACAAATTAAAGAACGGAAATGAAAATAAAGCATGTAAAACAAAGAAAACACTAAATAAAATACGACTAAGCCTAAGAAACAATAAAACAACGCTAAATTACATCCTAGGGTGCTAAAATGCAAAAACGCAAAAACCGGCAACCACCCGAGCCAAAAACGTAAAACTTTTGCAATTTAAGGGCTACGGGTGTGAAACCAATTTTCCTACGTTCTATTTGACTAAAAATGATTTTAGAAAAAAGCGGAATATTTTTTTGACTTTTAAATTAATTTCTATGAATTAAAAACCATTAAACACTAATTAAATTATTAAAAATACTAAACTAATTAAGAAAAATCTGAAAATTTCACTAAAAATACTTTAAGTTATGCTGATTATGGGAAAAATAAAAAAACTAGAGGTTACTATTCAAAATAAGCTCGAAATAAGCTCAAAAGAGCTTAAAGTGAAACCTTAAGCACCTTATGTATTAAATGATGCAAAGTTTGAATGAGACAAGTCCCAAGGGCCGGTAAGAGTGTTGGTTGTGGTGAGTGGCGTGGGTTCAAGTCCCACCCACGCCGCTTTTTGCAAACATTTTTTTTTTCTATTTTCTCTATTGGAACTTGTGAAGTACAAAGTAATAAGCAAATTTTGTGAAAACACTTTGTGAAATAACCTCAGAATAAGCAGTTGGGAACTGCTTATTCCAACAGTGAGCTTAGCAAAGACAACCAAACACTTTTTTTTTAAAAAAAATACAAACAAACACTCCTCTTTTGTTGACTTTCTCTTTGAAACTTATTTATAGGACTGAAATAAAGAGATTTGTAAAGACCTTTTGTGTGAAAAGTTTTAGAGTAAGCAGTTACAACTGCTTATTCACCATTAGTTGTGACAGAAGCAAAACAAACACCTTTTTAAGCTAAAACCAAACACCCTTTTGTCTGTTTAAACACAAATAAGCAAGAAAAGCAGTTTGAAAATAGTGGATAAACAAGTATTGATGTCAAATAAGCTGGAACATTCACAGTTAAGCTACAATTAAGCAAAAATTAAGGGGAACTCAGTTGGCAATACATCAGATCTCAGAAATCTTAAACTAAGAAAGGCTTGGGATTAAACAATGTAACACTACCTAGAGGCACTAATAAGCTAACAATTATCTAAACTATTCTAAATGTGCTAACTGAGCATCTAACAACTAAAATAAGCTAGGATAAACTACCAATAAACTAATGAGTAAAAAAAATGAGTGACCTGTTTGCTGAGAATGCAAATGTGCAGGCCTGAAAAAGCCTTGGGGGGTTTGATTTAGAGCTTATTAATAAGCTGAACAGTGAGATTCCAAGCAAGGAAACACTGCAAAAACAAAGTTAGTGGCATAGATCTCAAGAACTACAAATAGGATCCAAGAAAAACTGCATTTATAGCTTGATTAAGCTAAGATCGGATGTCGAGACCCTTGAGCTTCTTGAGATAAAAAAAATTGTGAAATTGCGTTCTAACATTTTCCATCTTTCCATCTTAAAGACTTCAATTTTGCAAATAAGATTGATACAAATGGAGTTTGAGACCTAAGGATTCAAGAAAAGCAACTTTGATATTCTTTGGAACTTAAATTAAACAACCAATTGAGTTCATAATCAAAAACCTCCTACTGCTTTTGGCTGCAGTACAGAGACAGATAATTAGTTCCACTTTGACAACTGAAAATTTTCAATGTTGCTAAACTACTTCTACAATTTAAAACAACTTCCTACAACCTAATTAGACTTTGACTGAGAAAGTCAAACAGGGTAAAATGAGTTCTTTAGACCAAAATCTGCTTAAACCAAACACTCTTTTTACAAAGGTTTTGACCCCCCTTTTCTTATTTTCTGAAAATCAAGTACATAAACTAATGACAAAGATTAATAATAACAAGAAACAACAGTAAAACAAGGTTAACTCAAATCACTTTTCCATTAATAAAATTAAAGATTACAGAAGAAAAGAAAACTTAAACTGAAATAAAACTACTCAAAACTAGGGGTTGCCAATGAATGGCTTACAAGGTGACCTATTTATACTAGAACTAAGGGTCTTCAACTTCTTCCCCTTCTCTTGATGTGTTTCTTCTGTGAGATAAGTCCAGCAGAAATCATCCTTTGTGCTTCTTGAAGTCAATCTCAACCCTTGATCAGGTAGGTACATAAGAGCAATAATCTAAGCCATCCACTGAGGATTTTTATTCTTGGATTGCCACAGTGGCAAGTCATGGGGTAAGGGGTAGTGGGTTTGGGTTTTGGGAAAATCCGGGTAAAAGGATTAAGGTGTTTTAGGGTGTGGTGAAGCTGGGTAAAAGGGTCAATGGAGGTTGGAGTGTTTGGGGAGGAGAGAAAGAAGAGGATTTGGGAACCTGTGAAAAGCTAGGGTTCTTGGGAGCAGGGGTCTGTGTGGGCGGGAAAGTGGAGAAGACAGAGGTTGGTTGGGTTTTTGTTATTACTTCTTTGACCGGGTAGACAGGGGTTGACCGGGTCAAGACATGGATTGGGTTGGTTTGTTAATGGGCCTAAGGAAGATACTTGGACTTAGGATTAAACATGAAACCCATTTAACATTAAAGGACCAAAAGTGCCAAACTGAAATTCCAAGGACCATTCCTGTAATTCTGACAATGTAATCCAAGGACCAAACATGTGAAGCTCAAATATTCAAGGGACCAAATCTTGTTATTTTTGAAAATCCAAGGACTTAACTTGACAATTTTAAAAACCCAGGGATCAAAATTGTAATTTCTCAAACTTTTGAAATTTTTCACCAAAGGACTAATTATGACAACTTATGATTTCAAAAGGACCTTTGGTGACTTTTCTTTAAATTATGTGCTCGGGGACTATTTCATCAATTTTTGAAAGACGGGGATGAAACGCCAATTATGCAAACTTTGTTCGTTTTTCATTTGTTTTGCATCCGAAACATATAAAACACAATTTTGAGATATTTTCAATATTTTGATGCATTTTGAGTGTTTTAAATGTTTTGCGTACCTGATTTGCTTCTAAAATGATGAGTGAATCGACTCATCAAATCCCCACACTAAAACATTGCTAGTCCCTAGCAATCTTTTGAGAAAACATAATGGATTTGAGTCTCTTTACCAAAAGCCATTACTCGGAGTAGCCAAATGTTTCGATTCAAGTAAGAACTATGGTACACCGATAACCATGTGATTTTGAGCAAACCACCGCCTTTCAACGGTTTTGATTTGTCTTTACCGAGCCGTACTTTACGGACTAGCCAACTCTTAGATAAATTATCAATATTATCTTTGGTGAGTGATTACCAATTATGGATTTTCCATCGCCTTTACCACAAGCCATAACCTTGCGGGCTAGCCAACTCTTCACTTTTTAGGATATGGTGAGTTGAGAACCATACAATTTTGGGCAAATTGCAAGCCATATAAACGGATTTGAGAAATCTTTACCAAGAGCCGTTTGCTCTGGATTAGCCAATCCTTTTGTTTTTAGACATGGCGGATGATAACCAATTGAGTAAGTGCAAAACACTTACTCCAAAAAAATTTTGGCCAAAACGGGAATGGGTGGATAATACATGATAAAATTCGTGAGAATTCCCCCACACTTAGAAATGAATATTGCCCTCAATATTCAAAGTACCGCGTTATGCGAAACAAAGAACGAAAAGGGAAATACTACGCCATTATTTGAAAGCGTTTTTTTTTTTTTTACACAACATGTGGGCAACCCCCACACTGGGGTGGTAGAAAGTAGAAAGAAATCGAAATATGGGTGAAAACCCATATGGCATGCTCTTTTTTTGATTCCCGAGTCGCTAGCTTGACTCGACCCCGCATTCATTGGTTCATGGGGAAGCAAAGGAAGAGAAAATCTCAATCGGACTTCCATTCAAATAGTTTGGATAAACATTGAATGTGATGAAAGTTCCACTTCGATGAGATAAAACCGGCTCAAAAGAACGATAAATGCCGGGGTCAAAGATGGTATCTTCACTCCAGTAAGAGTGAAGGAAAGGAGTAGAAATGGGAGGAGAAGGCAAAGTGTCAATCTCATGACAACGGGTAAGATGGGTGGGTAAAAGATTAGATTGAGGAACATTGAGCGAATGTTCATAAATCTTATCCACCACTGAAGCAATGAAAACATCCGTATCGGGCTTAGAAGAGGTTCCATCATCCGGCGGTTTAGCAGGCGGACGAGTGGATGATGGACCTAAGCCATAATCGTCACTCTGAAAACCCGAAGGTATCGAGTCATCCGGAGAAAGAAAGTCGACCTCTCCAATACGAGTGTCACTTGATTTAATTATCGTAAGACCAATTGTAAATAAGATTTTCCAATTCAGAAGGTCGGCTTCAAAGTCGGTGAGCATCATCATCTCCCGTGGAGAATGATCAACGAGAGCGAGTTCATCGGAGAACTCCTCGAGAAGGTCTAACATCGAAGTGGGATTGCCACTATTCTTTTCTTCGGGTAAAGAAGGAGATGAAACGAGGTTCTCCATGTAAGAGTCACTATCCTCATTCTGAATATCAAAGATGTGATTATCTGAAACTAGATTGAATTCAGAATCGAAGTCAAACAGAGGATTAGTGAACGCCATAGCAAAAGGTTTCTCGGACACAACAAGAATATCTTCATCATCTGTTTCAAAATCGGTGTCCATATCAAGATCTTCGGGATCAACATCTCACTTCTAAGTCGACGAGCTCAGAAGGTATCTCCTCAACATACTCGATGTCTCCGCATGATAAAGAATCATCAAACGACGTATAGTCATTTTCAGACTCGGAAATCACCTCAACAGGTTCTTTCGGGGTGGGAGAAGAATCATCATCGAGAGGCTCGTCACACATAACCTCGGACTCACTTGGGGTTGGGACAAGGTTCTCAACACAAGACGGTTCCGTTTCCGGAATAGTGCTAAGATGCTCGTCCCCCATTAAAAGGGTATCCGAAGGTTCTATGGTAGATAGGCAATATGAGGGCGGAGAGTGGACATGTGCGGTACTTTGTGAGCTTGAGATATGCACCTTGTCCTTTGTCATCTCCCAATCTTCCTCATCCTCGTCATCGAGACGGCAAGCTTCGTTAAATAGAAAACGCTGAGCAACTTCGTTAAATAGGAGAAGCTTTTGAGTCGCTCGCTCATCGGCTAGAAATCTTCGTCATGAGTAGCTTGTTCTCGGAAAGTTCCTCAAGAATTATATGAGGAAATTGATCAATGACGGAAGTTGTGGGGTTGGATGTGGTCAAACCGAAGTGTTATAACAAGGATCAGTCCATAGTAATTTTGATTCCACGATTGACATTGATAATCATCATGAGGACCCCACACTTAGCACAATGAGGGTATTGGGGAGAAACTTTGAAATGATAAATCATTGAAATCTTGATAGTACGGTTGTGGCTCGAATGAATTTTGTGGAGGGTAGTTGAAATCGTTTTGAGGATAATTGAAAGAGTTCGGGTTAGAATCATAAGTGAATGAATTCTCGGCACAAATCGAACAACATCCATCAATAAGATAGTTTCCACACCACTCGCACATACATTTGCAACAACGGAAACCTTTCGGTAACACGTCTCCACAACCGTAGCAATACTCTTGATCGAACGAAAGTATCTCGGGAACGGGAGTAGGAATCGAGGGCTCAACAACATCACAAATGTTAGGTAAAACGGTATTTCCCGAAGTTGAAATTTGACGAAATTCATTTAAGCAATTTTGAAGCATGTACATGATTTCGTCCGAGAAAGGTTTTGAAAACTCCGGAGGTGGGACAAGTGGTGTGCTCTCAGAGCTAGCAATTTCCACCACTTCCGTTTCGGTCTCCGGTTCTTGCTCTTTTCTCTTAACCTTAACCGTAAATCGCGAAAGATTTGGATCAAATCTAGACGGTTTAGGCTCAGAAACAATAGAACAAATCTCGGGTTGTGGCGGGTGGTCAGAAAAACTTGGAGAATCATCGAGAGAGTTTTTATCGGCTAATTCGCACCAATAGCAATATTTGCTTGCACCAGCCCTACCACATCGCTTACATACACATTCATGATTGAGACAATAAACTTGATCCTCTTCCATACGTCCCTTGCAATGAAAACAACGACGATAATCGATCGCCGCCATGAGAATTAAACATGTAGAGGGTTAAAGAAATAGAATCAAATGGTAGAGAGGATACGAAGAATAGAATTAAACGGCAAAAGAGGGTAGGAGAAATAGAATCAACGAATAAGAGGAATGAGAAGAATATTTTTGGATTTTTGTATTTTATGAAAAACGGTAACTTCACGAGGAAGGATCTTCAAGTCACTAATCGCAAAAACTTCACGATATTGTCGCAACACACCTCCCCGGCAGCGGCGCCAAAATTTGATTCGTGTAAAGTGAGTGTGTAAAAACACAAATATCAACAATATCAATTAACCGTAAAACTCGACAAATCGACCCTTTAGGAAAAAGGCTAACTTATCAAATCTTACGGGTGTGATAAAAGTGATACCGGGAAGTGATTTCCCCGGGTCGTGTCCCAACGAGGTGTGAAATTGACGGGATCGTTGAGTTTTGTGAAAAGGACTTGAATGGTTAAACGAATTTTGGATTTTGATTACACTACAAATTAAAGAACGGAAATGAAAATAAAGCATGTAAAACAAAGAAAACACTAAATAAAATACGACTAAGCCTAAGAAACAATAAAACAACGCTAAATTACATCCTAGGGTGCTAAAATGCAAAACGAAACCCAAGAACCACCCGAGCCAAAAACGTAAAACTTTTGCAATTTAAGGGCTACGGTGTGAAACCAATTTTCCTCGTTCTATTTGACTAAAAATGATTTTAGAAAAAGCGGAATATTTTTTGACTTTTAAATTAATTTCTATGAATTAAAAACCATTAAACACTAATTAAATTATTAAAAATACTAAACTAATTAAGAAAAATCTGAAAATTTCACTAAAAATACTTTAAGTTATGCTGATTATGGGAAAAATAAAAAAACTAGAGGTTACTATTCAAAATAAGCTCGAAATAAGCTCAAAAGAGCTTAAAGTGAAAACTGCCCAAGCACCTTATGTATTAAATGATGCAAAGTTTGAATGAGACAAGTCCCAAGGGCGCTGGTAAGAGTGTTGGTTGTGAGCTGAGTGGCGTGGGTTCAAGTCCCACCCACATCAGGTTTTTGCAAACATTTTTTTTTTCTATTTTCTCTATTGGAACTTGTGAAGTACAAAGTAATAAGCAAATTTGTGAAAACACTTTGTGAATAACCTCGAATAAGCAGATGGGAACTGCTTATTCCAACAGTGAGCTTAGCAAAGACAACCAAACACTTTTTTTTTAAAAAAAATACAAACAAACACTCCTCTTTTGTTGACTTTCTCTTTGAAACTTATTTATAGGACTGAAATAAAGAGATTTGTAAAGACCTTTTGTGTGAAAAGTTTTAGAGTAAGCAGTTACAACTGCTTATTCACCATTAGTTGTGACTGAAGCAAAACAAACACCTTTTTAAGCTAAAACCAAACACCCTTTTGTCTGTTTAAACACAAATAAGCAAGAAAAGCGGTTTGAAAATAGTGGATAAACAAGTATTGATGTCAAATAATTCGGAACATTCACGGTTAAGCTACAATTAAGCAAAATTAAGGGAACTCGGTTGGCAATACATCGATCTCGTAAATCTTAAACTAAGAAAGGCTTGGGATTAAACAATGTAACACTACCTAGAGGCACTAATAAGCTAACAATTATCTAAACTATTCTAAATGTGCTAAGCGAGCATCTAACAACTAAAATAAGCTAGGATAAACTACCAATAAACTAATGAGTAAAAAAAATGAGTGACCTGTTTGCTGAGAATGCAAATGTGCAGGCCTGAAAAAGCCTTGGGGGGTTTGATTTAGAGCTTATTAATAAGCTGAACAGTGAGATTCCAAGCAAGGAAACACTGCAAAAACAAAGTTAAGCTGGCATAGATCTCAAGAACTACAAATAGGATCCAAGAAAAAACTGTTTATAGCTTCAGATTAAGCTAAGATCAGATGTGCAGACCCCTTGAGCTTGCTGAGATAAAAAAAAAATTGTGAAATTGCAGTTCTAACATTTTCCATCTTTCCATCTTAAAGACTTCAATTTTGCAAATAAGATTGATACAAATGGAGTTTGAGACCTAAGGATTCAAGAAAAGCAACTTTGATATTCTTTGGAACTTAAATTAAACAACCAATTGAGTTCATAATCAAAAACCTCCTACTGCTTTTGGCTGCAGTACAGAGACAGATAATTAGTTCCACTTTGACAACTGAAAATTTTCAATGTTGCTAAACTACTTCTAAAATTTAAAACAACTTCCTACAACCTAATTAGACTTTGACTGAGAAAGTCAAACAGGGTAAAATGAGTTCTTTAGACCAAAATCTGCTTAAACCAAACACTCTTTTTACAAAGGTTTTGACCCCCCTTTTCTTATTTTCTGAAAATCAAGTACATAAACTAATGACAAAGATTAATAATAACAAGAAACAACAGTAAAACAAGGTTAACTCAAATCACTTTTCCATTAATAAAATTAAAGATTACAGAAGAAAAGAAAACTTAAACTGAAATAAAACTACTCAAAACTAGGGGTTGCCAATGAATGGCTTACAAGGTGACCTATTTATACTAGAACTATGGTCTTCAACTTCTTCCCTTCTCTTGATGTGTTTCTTACGTGAGATAAGTCCGCAGAATCATCCTTTGTGCTTTTGAAGTCAATCTCAACCCTTGATCAGGTAGGTACATAAGAGCAATAATCTAAGCCATCCACTGAGGATTTTTATTCTTGGATTGCCACAGTGGCAAGTCATGGGGTAAGGGGTAGTGGGTTTGGGTTTTGGGAAAATCCGGGTAAAAGGATTAAGGTGTTTTAGGGTGTGGTGAAGCTGGGTAAAAGGGTCAATGGAGGTTGGAGTGTTTGGGGAGGAGAGAAAGAAGAGGATTTGGGAACCTGTGAAAAGCTAGGGTTCTTGGGAGCAGGGGTCTGTGTGGGCGGGAAAGTGGAGAAGACAGAGGTTGGTTGGGTTTTGTTATTACTTCTTTGACCGGGTAGAGCGGGTTGACCGGTCAAGACATGGATTGGGTTGGTTTGTTAATGGGCCTAAGGAAGATACTTGGACTTAGGATTAAACATGAAACCCATTTAACATTAAAGGACCAAAAGTGCCAAACCGAAATTCCAAGGACCATTCTCGTAATTCGACAATGTAATCCAAGGACCAAACATGTGAAGCTCAAATATTCAAGGGACCAAATCTTGTTATTTTGAAAATCCAAGGACTTAACTTGACAATTTTAAAACCCAGGATCAAAATTGTAATTTCTCAAACTTTGAAATTTTTCACCAAAGGACTAATTATGACAACTTATGATTTCAAAAGGACCTTTGGTGACTTTTCTTTTAAATTATGTGCTCTGGGGACTATTTCATCAATTTTTGAAAGACGGGACCTAAAAGCGCCAATTATGCAAACTTTGTTCGTTTTCATTTGTTTTGCATCTGAAACATATAAAACACAATTTTGAGATATTTTCAGTATTTTGATGCATTTCGGAGTGTTTTTAAATGTTTTGCAGCTCAGATTTGCCCTAAAATGATGAGTGAATACGCACTCATCACATATCTATCTATCAACGTACAACATACACATCTAAATAGATTGACATAAGTCGATCTAAATATTTTAAAACGAAGTTTTAATCGGTAAAACTATTCAACCCCCCTTCTAGTTTTCCACAAATATGTATAATATTTGAACGAATTTACAAGTATCATAGGTGATAGTAGTATTTTACAAAGTTCGTTACCAACAATTAAATTTTTTTGAAAGTTCATAGCCAATTCATAGAATTAACCCGAATTTTATGATGAAGAGTTTCCCGCTATCAAATTAAACTATCCAAATAATGAGCATGAATAGTATTCTAATTTTGATTTTGAAAGATTTGATGCTATTAAGTATGATGAATTTAATGATGAACGGTTTAATGCAATAGTATATGAGGATTTACATGATTTAGATACTCTACCCTCACCTTATTTACAACCACAACTACAACCACAACATGATGAGATTGCTTAGCATAATGTGGAGTCCGTTGATGATATGGAAATAATGGATGACCTTCGTGAAGGATATGCGGGAAGAAGTTAGGATATTAAATCAAGACTTAGAATTACTTAAACGGTTTGGACACCTAATGTACAAGATTTACCCAAGCCAAAACCGGTAGTTGAACTATATCGCCTACAGATTCATTTCCTTGAACGATTAAATGGAGTGTGGAAAAAGGAACCAAGAAAGAAGCAATCAAAAAAGATGGAAGCTACGAGTCTATGGGCAGAAGAAAATTTAGGAATTAACCCAAATAGCCCATGTCGCGTCATAATTGTTTCGTATGTTGACTTTTCTCATCGATTAGTCAATCACCCGAGTAAAAAGTAAAAATCCTTTTGTTGCACTCACATTTAGTGCAAGATACCCCTAGAACAACTTATTGAGCCAATCTTTTCTTTTTGTTTACACACTATTATCCGATTTTAGTTATTCAGATAGATCGAAAGGACCAAAAATCTGTATAGACTATTCCAGAGAAATTAATTTCAGTTAACTTGTAATTACTATAGATGTTTTGTTACACCTATACACCTAGCCAACCGTGCAGATCTTTAAGTCTGGAACTCGTGGAGTTGTTAGTTAATCTTGGTTCTATGGGTAGAAATTCAAGGGTCATGAAAAGAGTATTATTAGTTTGAAGAATGTCACATTTTGACATATGCAGATCTTAAGTGGGGGGATACATCCGTTTATTTTTAAAGCTTGCTTGCTTAATTAAAAAAAATAATAGCTAGTATTCTTTATTTAGTGATAGTCGATGATGTTATAAATCACATTTATGTTGTCAAGATTGTAATCGCCAAAGTACAATGATTGAAGAAATTAAGCGGCAATGATTCATTATACTACATATTAGCGGATATCAGTTTTAACGCGTAGCTCTTATAAGCATGTCTCATTTCTATTTTTCCTTTATAATGAAGTTTTAATTTGTACATTGGGGACATTGTACATCTCAAGTAGGGGGAGGGAAATAGAAATGAGTATTATATCATCAAGTTATGTATTGAATTATGTTTTAATGTATTAAAAAAAAGGAAAAAAATAGATATATAGTGCACAATAACACATAATTGGGTTGTTCATTATGATGTGATTGAAGGCCGAGTTAGTATGTATTATATGCCAAAGTATTAAGTTATCAGTGGATTTTGAGGCATCGCGCTACAGTTTACACATACTAACTCGATGATTATATATGTTGAAAGTCGAGTTAATGCATACTTTTTGCCCTAGTACTACTGTTTATATGGATTCAAGAGGCACTACACTACAACATTTTGCATTAATTCAAGACACCTCTCATTTGAAGGCTCGGATCAATTCTTGAACTATACTTTATGGAATCAAGTAGCTAGTAAGCGGGGATAGTGCGGACTTAGGATCTATTTGTTTTGTTCGTGTCATGTGCCCAACCTATAAATATTTTTGTTGGGAACAATATTTAAAGTTGATAAGACAAAATACATGAAAGATGAAGGACTATTGAAGACAAAGAAAGACAAGGGACCTACTTGGCAAAGAAGTATTTATTATCTAGTCCTTATAGTCATTTGTAACCCTAGTATCTTTATTATATAATGAGATACAGGAATTAGGTTTATATGTGTCAAACAATGTAAACATCGAGACAAAGGTGTGTGTGTGTAAGTCTAGGGCGCGCGAGGTAAACGCCTAGACTAGGTGATAGTCGACTTGTAGTGTTTAGCCCCAAGGATCATTGATCCCTTGTGTAACCGCCTTAGAGTTGATCGCCCAGGATTGTAATGTGGATGTGTTTTGTAGAACACATGATGATGATGAAGAAACCTTAATAATAACAATGATAGTTTGATTATTCCCTTGTATATATATATTGTTCATTGTTATTTGTGCTTTATTGTTAATCCTAGATAAGGACTAAACAACCTAGAGCATCGATTCTAACATGTGGTATCAGAGCGGGTTGCTCTTGATATCTAGGATCTACAAGGTTTCTCGAAGAAAATGGCGAAAAGATGAAGAAATTCGAATATGAAAATTTTCGTATATGTTTCTGCAGCACTGTTTTGTAACGATCATAACTTTTTCGTTAACTGCTGGATCGTGACGAAATTTTTGGTGGACGTTCTTTATATATCAATCTAACCTTTCACCAAGGGATCGTCGATCCGAGCTTCCAATAAAAAGATATACTATGTCAAGTCTCATTGCAAAGGTTTTTCAGAAAATTAATTTTAAGGTAAACTAAGATTTTACATCAAGTTCCATTTATTATCATTACAAAAGGCGCATATCCGATTGGTGGAGTAATTAAATCGTCTTGTGGTTTGTGTCTTGTGGGATCCATAACTATATATTATCAAACTTGATTCTTTTATTTACGTGAAGAAGAGATTTATTTTGCATGATACTTTGACTCTTCATGGTAAAATATCAATCTTGGTATTATCATTATTGTTATGTTGCTGCTTCGTATTACTATTGCCCGTGGAAATTAGTAGTGCTCGAGGTTTTCGTTTCCACTGCTAAGTTGTTGTTGATCATTTGTACCCACTGCTACAAGCTTCTCCATACCACTGCTAAACCTAGTCGTTACCACTGCTACCACTCGAGTGTTTCCACTGCCAGGTTATTTGGTTACCACTGCTAGTAGATCTTGTTTCCACTGCTAGGATTATTGTTACTACTGCTACCACTCGCGACTTTCCACTGATCGTACTTTGGTTATCAATGCTATCGGAAGGTTGTTTTGAGAATATATTATGGGGTATTACATGGGAATGAAGTACATGGTTGGTCGGTGGGTGTATGATTCTTCTTTGTTCACAATTGGCTGGTATTGCATGTGATGTCTTTAATGTATAAAGGCTATTTGAGATTGCATGGTATATTTGGTGGAAGTGAGCATGACATTTGTTTTGAAAGATATATTGAATTATATCTTATTGGTGACATGCGAGAAGGTAGATACTATTTTATGGTCATTGGTCGATTATAAGGTTGCAATTGGTACATATTTATTATAAATTGGCTCGACGGCATGATATATTATTTGGTGAAGGATTCTTGAGTGATTTGATTTGGAATATTGCTTTCACAATTAGTCGCTTGTCGCTCAAAGTCGATTTTTGGTATCGCTTATATCATTCGATATCGGACAATGAAGGATTTTTGGTTTTCGAATGAGATTGGAAGATGTTGGTCGACACACGTAGGTTTGGTCACACACACAAGAGGAGTTTGGTTTTTGTTCTTAAAGGTTTTAAAAGCTCGAATTTGGTTTCTATTGAAGAATTGATTACTGAAGGAGGTTATTTATCACTTATTTGAAGGTGAAGAGGATTTCTTAGATGCGTGTTCTTATTTTTGTACATTCTTATTGTGACAAAGAATTGACAAAACACTTGAAGGAGTTACGTTATTGTGCTCGATGATTATTGTCAAGAGATTGCGGTCTCCCTATACATGGTTATCGCTCGAGTCATGTGGTTTGTACAAGACATAAGACATACATTTTGGTTATTCTACTCTTCAACAAGTTTGTTATATTTGGTTTCTTCACAAGTAATCATTACAAGGAGCTTTGATTTGAAGAATCAAGAAGATGGTTAACACATGGGTTTCGGGTGAAGCTTATTGTTCAATGTTTAAACCATCTACATGCATCATTCGAGGGGAAGATTTTTACTCTTGTAATTCATTATTATTACTTTTGGTTTAAGTATCTAGTGGCTTAAGTTCATTTTTATTTGCGTTAAACTTCATGGTGGGTAATTTGAGACATTAGATGGCTGAATTGGAAGTGTGGTGATGATTTGTGATGGTCAAGATCAAAGTTGCTTATATTCGCGGTTCTCCTAGTGGATTATGACAAAAAGGGGAAGAAGTACTTGGAAGCTGCAACTTGAAGATTCTTGGTGATTTCATGTTTAAGGGGAAGTTTGTTTATCTTTCATGACATATTTATTCGTGCTTATTTGGTTTTGTCATTATCAACTAGGGGAAGATTGTTGGGAACTATATTTAAAGTTGATAAGACAAAATACATGAAAGATGAAGGACTATTGAAGACAAAGAAAGACAAGGGACCTACTTGGCAAAGAAGTATTTATTATCTAGTCCCTGTAGTCATTTGTAACCCTAGTATCTTTATTATATAAAGAGATACAGGGAATTAGGTTTATATGTGTCAAACAATGTAAACATCAGACAAAGGTGTGTGTGTGTAAGTCTAGGGCGTTCGCAGGTAAACGCCTAGACTAGGTGATAGTCGACTTGTAGTGTTTAGCCCCAAGGATCATTGATCCCTGTTGTGTAACCGCCTTAGAGTTGATCGTCTAGGATTGGGGTTGTGGATGTGTTTTGTAGAACACATGATGATGACGAAGAAACCTTAATAATAAGAATGATAGTTTGATTATTCCATTTGTGCATATATATTGTTCATTGTTATTTGTGCTTTATTGATAATCCTAGATAAGGTCTAAACAACCTAGAGCATCAATTCTAACAATTTTCCATGCCTATATCCTACCCTTAGTCATTCTAGCCTTTAGCGTATTCGAGTTAAGGATTTGAGCAATCATAGGGGTCTCGTCCATGGATTTGGGCATGCGCTTGTGGTTTTGTCGCTTTTTCCGGAATAATGTTGTTGGTGGAGACAACTCTTCAAGAATGACTTAAACTGTAAGCTTATCATTATGTGTCAACCCTCATTTTTTACTTCTGGAATAATTAATATCAATAGACTCTAGTGGTGGAGAATTGAAATTTGGTCAGCCTATGATAGTAGTTACACCATGACTGAGCCCTTGAGTGATCAGAAATTATAACACATAAACAGCGAGAGATAGAGTGATATTTCTTTTCCCCTTTTCGTGAGGTGCTCGGTTTTTCAATTGATTTGAAGTAGGTTAAAAATTTTAATTCATATTTTCTAGGTTCTAGAAGATATTTTCATAACTAAAATCGAGAGTCTACTTGAGAACAAGTAAATTTCAAGTGGGAGATATTTGATGACATCAAATACAGAGTAATTATATGTATCATTTATCCCATTTACATTGCTTCTTTTATGTTAATTTATATGAGATTTGATACTTAACCGCTACTTTTGTAAACTGAGTAATATTGTAACAATTAGAGAAAGTTACGGAAAAAACGTGTTTTGAGCAAAAACAAAGATATCAAGAAAGTCTATTGATCGGACATTCAATACGCATATTGATGCTAAATAGATACACCGTATCCATTCACTTAAAGAGTTCATGATCTTTCTTGACTTTGAAGAATATGGCGTATCCATATTTAGGAATACGTCGTATATGAAACTTGGTCGATTTAAAGAACACGAGATATTTGAAGAATACGCAGATAGATTATAAAGATACGCCAGTATAAGAGCTCCTAACTATTTCAAGACTCATGACGGAGTTACATGGAATACAACTTTTCCAATACGAGAATACACCGTATATGAGCCTTAGGCGAGATATCAAGTGAAGAATCGAAACTTAATGAAGAAATCAAGATTACATGATGATACTCGGAGATGCTTTAGTATTTTGACCATAATTTCTTCATCCGGACTGCTTTTAGTTGATTCAAGCGGCCACATGAAGAGAAGAAAGAGATCTACCGCTCAAGAGGTCAATATGGCGTATTGGGCTATATGAATATGTCATATTGGTAATACACCATATTAGGGACTTTAAATATGGCGTGTCGGGGCATATTCGCATTGGAGGCTACTTTTACCTATTGAATACGGCGTATTTGACCTCCTAATACGTCGTATCGACGTAGATACCAGACAATATAAATAGAAGACCCATAAACGACTTAGGGCATCATTGGGGAACCTCCGGGTCATTCCCAGGCGTCCGAAAACACCCCCAAACGATAGAAGACCCATATTAAAGACCACATCATCCTTGAAGAACATCTCTAATCATAGTTACATCACTTAATCATTCAGTTAGCGTATCATATTTACTATGTTTTATACTTTACACATTGTGATTATGTTTATGAACTTTGTTACTGAGATTATGGGCTAACACCCTTAAGTGTTAGCCAAGTTTAAAACAATTAAGTGTTTTTTATATGTTTTACTTCGATTACTAGTTTACCTTGTTGTATATTTTTTATTTTTATCGTCGATGCTCATTTATTTACTTGATCTTGGTTATCTAGGGACTAGATCTAGGGTTATAGCATAAAATTATGTAACTTAAATAACGACATTAGTGGTTATTGAATTATTAACCTTAGATCCGAATCATAATAATTGAATGTCCGAAAACCAATGGTATTGGTCCTAGCTTAGGAGTACAAGTCGGGAAGATTCCCTAAGTAGGTTCTCTTATTGTGGTTAGTATGTGTAATACTGCTAGGTAGATAATTATAAGATTGAGTTAAATAAGTTAGTAAAACTCGTAGAAGTTTAGGTTACATTTATGTCACTTAAATAGATTATAAATAATAGTTGAAGGACATTATGCGGGGTTTGTTCATTCTGACAGCATTACCTTCGTCATAGCCTAGGATTAAGGGAGAAGACTTGGCAAAGGAATACCAAAGAGCGGATCATTATTCAGTAGTGCAACTACAATATCATGATAGTCATTATCAACGCCTTGTGAAGTAACTGGAGATAAGGTTTCTTGAGAATTCGGAGAAGTACTTTTAGATGGTGAACCGGTTGAGTCAAGAGAAACCGGGCATGAGCTTCGTGTTGGATGATCAACATTCGTCGGAGGTTGGAAGTACTCATCAAACATATCTTTGAAAAACAATGAATCCCAAACAATGAATCCCAGTTATCCTTAGTAAGTGAATCATTAGGCGTTGGAGGAGAGTCATCAAAAATCAAACAATGAATCATTGCAAAGAATATGAGCAATTCTAATTGGGGATTAAATTTGGCATTTCAATCTGCCCCAATTAGTGCTCTCCCCTAAACTGACGAAGATTTTCAAGTGTTCTTCTCAGCCCGGATTAAGAAGAAATCTTTAGATCATCAAATGCAATTCGTCTTTAGCCTTCTAACATGTAGCGTAAAATGTATACAGATCAAGACTCGACCTTCTTCAAGATTGTCCGAATGGGGAAATAGACAGTTAACATCTTCTTCACACCAAAGGCATTCCTGTTAACTTGTAAATAGCAAATCCCTTAATTTAAAATCCTCCCAATCAAACAAGAACAAAAGATGTTCATCAAGGAAATCGACAATCACCATAGCGAACACACGAAATGGTAACACCAAGCAAACAATCACATCAAACAACAATAAAGGGTTGTTCGAATCATCATGTTGATGTGCCGTGAAGCATTACCGGAAGCACTTTGTCGTTAAACTCATATCGACTGTGAAGATGTCAACCCGGCTCTAAGAAGAAACTACATGTGAAGATGATCCGATAAGAAGAATCTCGGCCTACATGAGTTAGGAGCCGTTTGACCTTATATTCTCAAATATCAATCAACAATGCAAAAATTCACACTTTTCTCCCTCAAGAATTGCATACGAGAGGCCATTCTTGATTAAACAAGTGATTATCATCCAAATGTATTCTATTCATACCCCCGCAAAATTAGCACATGATGTCGCCATCTTCATTATATTGAGCAAGTGGAATAAGAGTAATTATCAATAGTCCGGATCACTTGATAAGCCAAGCGCATGGAAAAAGCATGAAGCATGTTGATGAGAATGGTCATAAATGAGAAGATTTCTCTTCTTCAAGATAAAGTTTAATCAAACGATACACCTTTATTTTCTATGAGGAACGGGCTCAAGAGTTATCTGCAGACGCCATAATGATGAAGCACGAGGCCCGAATCGATGTGAGCAGACGTCATAAGAAGATTTCTTCTTTCCAAGATAAAGCGACCGAGACATACACTTTTCTTTTCTAGAGAACAAGGCTTGAACTGTTGTGTTCAAACGTCATCGCCGAATGAATATCAAGATTGAGTTAATTGAACCCGTGAGTTATGAGATATCAATCCATTTGTAATCCATAATTTAAGCCACCCATGTAGTGAAGGATCAAGTATCTCGCAATCGATTAAAGACTACCGCACTAATATTACAAACTTCATTGCATATATTTTGGTTAGTGACATTAGTATCCAAACCCTTTGGGGTTTCATAGTTAACCTTGATTTTGTCATCGGGAATCGACTTTTCGGTAGGAATCCACCTAAGTCCAACATCCTTAAACATTCTACCAGACGGTATCCACTTATGGCAAGGTCTATGATTGTTAAGCTTCTTATGCATAGTGGAAGACCTATTGTTATTCCTAGTTTTCAAAGATTTAGCAGTTGGTATCCATCTAGGCGAAGTTTTTGTTTGTTTTGCTTCATAGACTTAGTGTAGATCCTAGACTTAATGATTGAACCTTTGCATAAGCATTTACATTCTTTAGGGATTTTGAAAACAATTATCATGATTTGCCTTAAGGATGCATTTCAGACAATTCGAGCAAACAGCTTGTTTGGATTCATAAGATGATCTAGAGTTCTTAGAGTGATCTACTATGGAATAGATTTATTCAAACGCAACTATGCTTAGATTCAAGCCAATCCCTAGTCTTTAGTTGAGTGTTCCTAGGTAATGGTTTAGAACTACTAGCAGTGTCTTGGAATCTCGAAGAATTCATCACCCTAGGTCTTGCACCTAAAATTCCGTCTTTGCGATTTTGTGCCTTCTTTCTAGCCATTTCTAGATAAGAGTTCTTATACAAATCATTCATATCAATTTTCCTAGGCAAGTGAGGTGAAGTGACTGGTTTTGTCAAAACTTGTTTCGCATCAACTTGGGAGGCAAACCGCGTTTTTGAAAATTTTGGTCGTTCAGATCTAAACGCATTTGGTTGTCTAATAACTGGTTTCCCCAAGATTGATGGTTTTGAAAACTTAGTGTTCACACTATTCCCTGTTGTTTTTCTGAGCTCATTTTTTAAAGCAACAATAGCGAAACTCTTTTCCTGAAGTTGAGCTTTGAGATCATCAATTTTGCTATCAAAGAGTTTGTTTGTTCTATTGACTTAGTTCTAGCTTCTTTGTGAGTCACTTAGTTCTATGTGATGCTTTCTCAAAGAATCATTTTCCTTTAGTAATTTGGCCACACAAACCGCTAATTCATCATTTCTTATTTGAATATCATCAATAACATTAACATCGAGTTACTTGTAACCAAATTACTTTTCACATGCATATCGAAATATGTTTCTTCAAGTTGTTGATAGTCGAGTTATTGGCTTGAAGTCGAGCTTTTAAATCGTTTATTTCAAAAATTCACGAAATTCGTGAAATTCGGATTTTACATGATTTCTTAGTTTGAAAACTTTCCTCTTTACTCAGATCGTAATTTCAAGTGAAATGCAATGTTTTTCAAGTTTTGAGAATTTGTATGAAAGTTCATCAAAAACCTTTTATCACCATATCATTCGCTTTGAAATTATTAGACTCAAATTTCAACCAAGGAACATTTATCGTAATCATGTTTAGCATTAAGATCGAATGTTTAGGTACCTTAGCGGATGCACTATGTTGATCGATTAATGGTACCTCATCGATGACACCGCTCAATTTACAGTCCGATATCCGCATCCACGCCATGTGTAACAAGAGTCATTGGACCCGGGTGTGTCAAGCTTATCTATCTCGAGCCTCAGATTCGGTGTCAATCGATCCATCATCCGTGCTTTACCCAACTCATCATTATTTGTTGCCTCGACGTTCGCATTCAAGAACACCCGATTCTTCAATGATACATTACCCAACTTATCACAATTATCTCTCAATCGCACTGACACTCATCCACTTTTTCATCTCGTCGAGTAACTTCCTCAATATACTTCTCCACATTATCCATGAGTTGGATAAGTGTTTCTATGAACACGCTAATTTCCATTCCAAAGGTGTTTCTTGAAAGACATTTCATCATGTCTTGATCATAATCATGTAAATTCCCACCGATGAATGACCTAAATTGGTTGTAGATCACATGAAGTGCAAGACTTGGAACTATCCTTTTGAACCATTTCTTTATCAAGTTGTTGTTCCAATTGTTCTAAGTTTAAGAATATTGTGCTCTTGAACGTTGATAATTCTTGACGGAAAAGTGCAATAAATGTTCGCTCACTTCCCATAGATAGAAGCAATGTGAGGTGTGAATGAAGTTGTCGATAAGGTTCAATGCAACTTTCCTTATCCTTTGCACAAGCATTCGTAACATTGATGGTGCATTTACGTATTTTCAGTCTGAACCCGAGATATCACATCCTCATTGGTGATTCAATCATCTTTAACCGCTCGGTGTAGCAAATATTCTCATGATTGTCTACAACATCATACAATTTAAGTACTTACGAAATTACAAGGTCGAGTGTAAGACATGATGTTGTAGTATCCACGGATTTTACAAGTCTATGATTTAAAGCAGAAATAGAATCTTTCGGGATTTTACTAAAATCAAGACCAAACCGTTAAGCAATGACCAATGGAATGTGTTAAGATGACTGATGGATCGACACAATGATAGACAATTGTGTGTAAGGACATATAATTGTTTGTAGGATTAGCAGAGATGTTGTTTGGTTGAGATTTGGATTGGTTGATGCATGATTTTACGGAGAAATTTAGGTCTAAAAACTTAAAAAGCTCAATAACTTCCTTTCGGAGGATTTGGGCCTCAAAAATTCGTTTCCTCACCATATTCAGTCTGTTCCGCTCGTTTGATTGGTATTTCGTCCAAAACAGAGTTACGGTTCAAAAGTTATGGCCGTTTGAAGTTTAGTCGTAAAAGTCAACTTTTGGTTAAACCGCTTCAATCAACACGCATCCAGACAACTCGCTTCCAAGACAACTCGCTTAAACGACAACTTGCTTAAGGCACAACTCGCATAAGATGACAACTCGCAATAAACAACTCGCATGAGACAACTCGCTCAATAAGCAACTCGCATAAGACAACTCGCTTAGGCTCAACTCGCATTAGATACGTTGAATCGGACAAGTCATGATCAAAGCGTCAACTCGCTTTTAGCCAACTCGCTTAAAGAAACAAGTCGCTAAAACCAAGTCGCATACAGAGACAACTCGCTTAACCACCAAGTCGCTTAAGATAACTCGCTAGCAAGACAACTCGCTTAATAGCCAAGTCGCTTTAGACCTCAAGTCGCTTAAAGAAACAACTCGCTAGAACCCAAGTCGCATAAATAGTCAACTTGCTAAGTAGCCAAGTCGCTTATACCAACTCACTTCTAATGAAGAAGCAACTCGCATCCAAGAAACTCAACTACGAGTCTCGACTCGCTTTGTACACTTATCACAAATACCCACTTTATCAATCAAAAGCGACCAAACCACAATGATTTAAGCTTTCCAATTCAAAACCTAAACATATATGATGATCCTAAACACAAAAGTACAATCAAAATCAAACTCTCCTAAACACTTATACCCCAAAACCATATGAAATCCACCAAAACAAAGAGCGTGAAAGATGAATGATCAAACCTTGGCTTTTGATACCAGGTTGTAAGATATTGGATTTCATAAACACATAACAAACAATAATATAGGTCGAATTATGAGTAGGTTTAGAAAGAAAGTGGGATCCTTTCTAGAGAGAGAAAGTGAAAGAAAACATAGAAGGTTAGATTAAGAATGAGAAGGTCCAACCTCACCTTGGGAGGTAGAGGTATTTATAATTACATACTACACGTCCTCCTTCGGACTATGGATCGGCATACGGTGGGTAAAGACCGTCCATCCTCCACGGTGTTACTCTAGACTAAATAACTAACTAAATAACTAGTAAATAACGTAACATCTACGAGCTAACATATGCTATACTAGAGTTGGGGTGACCGACTCTTCACTATGGATTTTCCAATTCCTAACAGTTTTCCACTTATGAATCTTTCAATGGTGGTAATGTGTATATGTGGAATCATACTATTTGTCCGGTTATTGGGAAGGGTAATATCCGGTTAAGATGCATGATGGTATTGTTAGGACCATTACTGGGTTCGGCATGTTCCAGACTTAAAAAGAAATCTTATATCTCTTAGCACCCTTGAGGCTAATGGATTTAAGTGCTCCGGTGAAGGTGGAGTCATGAAAATATTCAAGGGAGCTTTGTTGTTGATGAAGGCCATTCAATCAGGTGGTTTATATATACTACAAGGTACCATAGAGTGCAATGCGGTACGCAATTGCTACATTGAAGGCACACCCCAATGATTCCAAGCTTTGGCATTATCGCTTGGGTCGCATGGGTGAAATGTATGAATACTCTTGCCAAGAAAGGTTTTATTAAAGTTTCATGCAACTTGGTTTTGTGAACACGTGTGTTTGGCAAATGTAAAAGGGTAAGTTTTTCTTGGTATTCATAGGACCAAGGATGCTCTTGATTACATTCATTCAAATCTATGGGGGCCATCTCTTGTCACGTCTCGAGGAGGTAAGCGTTATATGTTGACTATTATTGATGATTTTTCTCGTAAAGTTTGGGTTTTATTCTTAAAGCACAAAGACGAGGTGTTCCCCACTTTTAAGGAGTGAAAATGCGATAGAAACCAAACAGAAAGAAAATCAAGTTGAGAACCGATAATGGTCTTGAGTTTTGTGGAGAAGATTTTAATGCGTTATGTCGAAAGTATGGCATTTCACGACACCGCACACTTGTTAGGACACATGAAAAAGCGGCGTTGAGAAAGAATGAACAGGACAATTATGGAGAAAGTGCGATGTATGCTTTCTCATGCCAAATTGGACAAGGATTTTGGGTTGAAGCTGTAACTACCGCAACATATTTGATAAATCGTTCTCCTCACAGATCTCTTGATGGCAATATACCAGAAATACTATGGTCAGGTAATTCACTTGATTATTCTGATCTAAGAGTTTTTGGAAGTCCTGTTTATGTACATATAAATAAGGGAAAACTAGTTCCTCGTGCTATTAAATGCATTTTCTTAGGTTACGGTTCGGGGTAAAGGTTATCGTGTTTGGGGTCCCGATCCTAAGTATCGTAAGATTATTCATAGTAGAGCGTAACTTTTAATGAAGATGTTATTGTTAATCACGGTAAAGATTTTGTGCCATCTCATAAGGTTGATAATAATATCAGAAGGTAAGGTGGAGTTTGAGTTCGATGTTGAAACTAGTACACATACTCAAACTACATTTGATGATGAACACATTGAAACCCAGATGATGGCACCATACATGCTAGTCCACAAAGTCGGTCTCAAACCGAGTATCTTTTAGCTCGAATCGTGAAAGGCGTCAAGTCAATAGACCTCAAGACTTGAGTATTATGAATGTGATTTAGTTGCTTGCAGCGTTGCCATTGCAACCCATATTGAAGATTGTGATCCTAAAAATTATTCCGAGGCAATCTCAAGTCCTAAGCGTGATAAATGGGTCGTGGTAATGGAAGAAGATGTTGAGAGTTTGCACAAAATGAAACATGGGAGTGGTGAAGCTTCCTAGGGAGAAACGTGTGATAAGTTTCAAGTGGTTATTCAAGATTAAAGATGGTATTCCGGGGTTGAAAGCAAGCGGTACAAAGCTCGATATGTAGTTCGCGGGTTTGATCAACGTGAGGTATTAATTTACGATCTGTCTCGAACCGTCAAGTCTAAGACTTAAAGCAGCTCGAGACACAAATGCAAATGAAGATCGAGAATACGGTGGATTCCCTGTCGTTAAGTCCCACGGAGACTCAATGGTGTGTTAAACACTTGATCAGACGATAGAATGATCACTAATGATAGTGATCGAAAGGATTAGGATAAGATAATTACACCTCGAAAAAGGTAATAAATAACAACGACTTAAATACAAATTAAGAAAATTAAAAGATAAAGATATTAAATAAACGCTATCACTATATTTAAAGTGATGAGCGTTTAAAACCAAAACTTACGTTTAAATAAAAACTACGTTAACGCATAAATAAAAGCGTAAAATTACACAAGATAAATCCTAAAAATATGAAAAATACATTTTACAATCCTAATGATAAAAGAAAATATTTGGAAAAAGAAAATTATTTTATAACTAATTAATTAATTACTATTAATTAAAAAGCATTTTAACTATTAAATAATACTCTAAAATAAAAGAAAATATGAAATAAGACTAGAAAATAAAATTAAAACTTAGAAAAATCTAAAATATGATAAAACTAATTTTAAAACTGAAAAGATATTTTTTAGACTTTTTATATATTTATTATTAATTTAAAACTATTTAAAACTAATTAAAATGCTAGAAAATACAAATTTAACTAAGAAAAATCTAGAAAAATACTTTTTTGTCTTTTTATATTTATCTAAACTTAATAAAATTGAAAAATTATTTTTTTGAACTTTTTCTTAATTTTTTGTATTAAAAGCTATTTAAAAAGTCTTAAAAACTAATTTAAATTAAGAAAAATAGCAAAATAACTTAGAAAAATCTGAAAATTTCAGGAAAAGCTTAAAATTAAATAAGGAATCTGAGAAAAATGGAAAAACAAGGTGCTATGTGGAGAAAATGGGATCTGATGTGCAAAGTGCTTTAGAAATAAGCACTTGGATAAGCTAAAGTGCACCAAAGTGAACCAACTGTTTACAGAAGCAAATTTATGCAATAAGAACCAAAATGAAACAAAGATTCACAAGCCTAAATCACAGAATCACAAGCTAAGACATATGTGGCTTATTGAGAGTTTAAGCTAGAAACTTGACCTGGGGGCAACTTTTGATACAAGCACAAGCTCCAAATTAAGCTCAAAATAAAACTAGCACTTAGAACTTATAAAAGACTGGTTGAGAGTACTTAAACCAAAAATTAGACCATGGTAAGCTCTAATAAGCCCGTGCCTTAGCTGCAAAATCGAGAAAACTCTCGGTGTTAGCGGCAGTGAAAGCGGTGGCACTTTTGCCTAAAAGAAGAGCTTATTAAGAGCTTATAGAAAATGACAAAAATCCGCAAAATGTAGATAAGTAAAGGTACCAGTTGGAGTTTCTAAAGCAACAAATTTCACCTAATTTCACTTAAAATTGAGTCAAGGAAAATTCCTTGCAGTTGAGCTCAAATCATGATTTTCGTTTGACTTTTGAAGAAATGTACAAGTTTGACTTTGGTGAACTTTGGAACCAATTTGTTGATCGTTATTGATGTTATATGAAGTAATTAGCCTAATGCAAGCAATGTTACAAACTTCTAAACACAAAATAAGGATTTACCAATCCTAAATTCCAATGATTTTAAAGTGAGACGATTTAAGTCCAATTTTGACTTTTGAAGTAGCGTGCACCAATTTATTGACTAAAATGAGTTCAAATAGCCTTAAGAAACATGAACCAATAATAAGTACCCACCGATCAAGCCTTAAGGGCGCTTAAATCGGTCAATCCAAACACTCCCTATTTAAGCTGCTTTGTAATAGAAACTAAGCTAAACCCTTACTCAACTAAAATAAATGATCAAACTACTTGTCTAAGTCCTAAATACAACTAAAGAACCGTTTTGAACTAGTTAAAACTACAAATTGAGATTATGCAATAAAACCTTAAACATAACACAAAAGTCCTCTGCCACAATGGCATGCACAAAAACCAGTGACCCACTAGCCTAAACTTCAACCCAAATGAATCGTGAACCAACCCAATATCATCACCGCATCCACCATTAACCAATTCCGAACCATATGAAGCTCGGTTTGACTTCGGTGACTATTTGAGAATTTTGAGTGAAATCGATTAAGTGACTTTTCGAGTGAATGATAACCTAAAGTAAACTTATTAAAGCTTAGAAAAGACTTATACAAGCTTATATATCCAAAACAACAACCAAAATATCATTCAAATTTATAGAGATTTTTGAAAATTGCAAAACCGTAATTAAACTAGAAACTGAAATTTGTTTTCAATAAAGATTTACATACACTTAATAATGCTCAAGCAAGAGCTTAAAAGCTAAAAAGTACACTAGTAAACTTGAAATTATAAAACGACATAAAATTAAAACTACACTACACTACTTGGCTTCTCATCTCTTCTTTCTTCCTTTTATACCCAAATGTGCTTCCACTTGTACTCGAATAGATCCCACTTTCTTTTGTAGCCATTGGATGAGCAGAACCAATCTTGGCCCTTAAAAGCGATTTTGGCGGAAAATGGGATATGATCCGTTAGGGTTGAGTGAGATGAGGTGGGAGCAATAAATGGTTTTGTTTTGTGTTGAGGTGGAGGAGACAAGGGAGTGATAAGGGTAGGCTGGGGGATGGTGTTGCTTGGGTGGCAGTGGTGAAGCAGGGAAGAAGGTAAGACTTTTAGGCGCCAAGTTGGTGGTTTGATTGGATGGGTTGACGGATATAATAATAGGGAGGGTTCACAATTCGGTTGATGGGGGTCCAAATGAGCGAGGTCCAAAATGAGTTAAATGGTTTAAAACTTCAAGGACTAAAGGTGTAAATCCGAAAATGTAGGGACCTAAGCGCCAATCATCTCAAAGTTGATCCAAGGGCTGAATTTGACAAGTATCAATAGTACAAGGACCAATGTTGCCATTTTGCAATTTTCCAGGGGCCATTTCTGCCAAATTTAAAACTTGGAGGACCAAACTTGCAATTTTCTCAAACTTTTTATATTTTTTCACCAAAGGACTAATTTTGACAACTTATGATTTTAAAAGGACCTTTGGTGATTTTTCTTTTGAAATTATGTGCTCAAGGACTGTTTTTGACAACTTTTGAAACTTGGGGACTAAAACCGCAATTTTTGCAAATTTGATATGTTTTTCATCCGATTTTGATATTTTGCATTTAAAACACATAAAACACCGATTTGTGATATTTTGATCATTTTGATGTGTTTCCGAGTGTTTTCGATGATTTTGCGGTTTATTTTGTACAAAATGATGAGTATTTAGACACTCATCAATTTCAATGAGGTATTCTCCCCGTTGTTCGTCATACTTCAATTAGATTACTTTCTATTGTTGCTTTGAAAATTTTAGAGTTGGAACAACTAGACGTAAAATCGCCGTTTCTTCATGGTCATCTTGAAGAAGAAATTTACGTCGAGCAACCCGAAGGTTTTGAAGTTCCTAGAAAGGACCACCATGTGCAGATTGAAAAGTCGCTCTACGGATTAAAGCAATCTCCTCGACAATGGTATAAAAGGTTTGATTCCTTTATGATTGGGCATGACTATGATCGTTGTAGCTATGATGAGTGCCTTTATCTCCGAAAATTTCCAGATGGATCTTTCCTTTATTTGGTACTTTATGTGGATGATATGTTAATTGCGGCACCTAATAAAGATCAAATTAGAGAGTTAAAAGATCAACTTAGCAATGAATTTGATATGAAAGATTTGGGAGTCGCTAAAAGATTTCGGTATGGAAATTCAAGAGATCGAAAAATGGGTAGCTTACTTTATCACAGTGTGATTACATTTCAAAAGTTCTCAAAAGTTCAACATGAGTAGTTACAAACCCGCTCCTACTCCGTTAGCACCACATTTTAAGTTGTCCTCTCATGAATGCCCAAGTCCGAGGAAGATATGTCTCTTGTTCCATATTCCGGTCGGTTGGCGGTTTAATGTACGCCATGGTGCATACTCGTCCGATTTGGCCCATGCCGTTAGTGTAGTGAGTAGATACATGCATAATCCAGAAAAATGCATTGGGAAGTCATAAATGTATCCTTCGTTATTTGAAAGGGACTAGTATATCGGATTATCTTTTGAGAAAAGTCGTATAGTCCAAATGGAATTGTAAGATATGTTGATTCCGATTATCTGGTGACATCGATGCAAGAAAGTCTCTTTCCTCGTATATTTTTTCACATTGTGTTTCGCTATCGTTGGTATTTGTCTTTACAAGCTATCACAACTTTGTCAACCCAGAGGCGAAATATATTTCTTCTACCGAAGGAGTGAAGGAGGCTATATGGCTTCGAGGAATGGTAACTGAACTTGGTCTATCTCAAAATGTACTTGTTGTGTACTGTGACAATCGAAGTGCTGTGCATTTAACTAAAAAAACAAGTTTCATTCCAAGACCAAACATATCAAGTGAGACACCATTTTGTTCGAGATATTGTTGAAAAGGAGAAGTTCTAGTTGATAAAATACATACGAATGACAATCCTGGCGATATGTTGACAAAAGTTCTCACCCCAAATAAGTTCAAAATTTCACGGACTTGGTTGGTGTTATGGCGTTTGATACCCTTCAAGTGCGGCGACGACAACTATGAAGAGTTATGGCTTTTGGTTCAAAATGGAGATTGTTGGAATCGTGTCCCAAAAGCGGTAGGATTCTTTTCCTACTGGGATAACTATAATTAATTCATATCCTATTTGGACTATAGGATGGCTACTGAGATTCCTAGGAATTGTATCCTAGTTATTCTAGGATTCTTCTCTATATAAATAGAGCCCTATGCATTCCTTCCAATATGCATATATTCGATTCATCACCTCCATAACTGCTAATCCCTATTTTGTTTTAGAGTTCCTGAGATTTGTTTAGTTCTCCTTTTGCATACTTCAACTGGCCTATATACCATTGAAGGTTTGTACTCTCGTTTTGTGACAACCCGTACTTTCAGGTCATTTCTTAAAACAATTCATGCTTCACAATTTCAACATTTATCGTAAACTAGGTTTACGTGTTCCAAATTCGCGTAACCTTTATGGTTTAGCGGCGAATTCATGATCATATCATCACGAACATTTCATATGGACTAAGTTTAGTCTACATTTCATTAGCATCATTTGCATCATATGAGTTCATTCATGACATTTCATTTCACAATTAAACGCGTAATTTTTATATTAAATAAACGTTATCGCGTGAGTTATTATTTTGAATATTTAATCCGTTACTTCTAAAAATGATCCCGATATATTTTTATACTTACATTTAGGTTATAAAAACTATATTTTGAGTTTACCTAGTGTTCTAAATTTATTTTGTATATAAATCGTTAAAGTTGTATTATTACGACGTTTTTCTTAAAAACTACTCGGTAATTATTTTATCACTCAAATTTCACAAGGAATGTATTTTTACAATTTTTATAATATCATTATACTCTATTTTGATCTATTAAAAATTTACTTGTACCTAAAATTTTCTTAAATACCCAAATGTATATTAAACCTTACAAGTATTATTACATGTACACTTTTCTTACACACTTAACAAATATACACAATATGAAAAGAAAAAAAAAAAAAAACATATATTGAGACACAATCCCCCCAAAACCGGTTTTGGGGGGGGATGTATTATATAGTTGGTAGTTTTCTTTATTATGATAGTATAAGTCTACACTTCACATATAATTCATTCATTTCTTTTACTTCAATAATTCAAGATCACTCAAAAATTTCTTCTCTCCTTGTTCTTCATCCTATAACCGGCCTTCACAAGAGAGTACAAAGGGATCATCAAAATTTTGCAAGTTCAAGTTAAACACAATCTAGATTACACTCTTATTAGGTTTTGAAATAAAAACCTAGGGTGTTTAGGCTAACCTTTGTTCTTTGCACCTCATCATAATAGCTTGTAAGCATATTTCTATCATTTTTCATCTTTTCTTATCATTACATATGTATTTTATCATTTTCATAGCAAGCATGCAAGACTTGTGTTAGTTATACCATTTTTACCTTGATTTTTAGAGTTTTATATATATAAAGTCATCCTATAATTATTCTCTTGGTATATTTTGATCTTGATGATGTTTAGGAACCCATGACACCCTAAGAAGGTGTATGGTAGGATTAGATTAGTTTTGGAGTTGATTTGAAGGGATTGGAATAGGTTTAGTACGAGAAAACTATTTTCGATAAGTTATAAAAGTGTTCTGTCCTTGTTTTGATTTTCTGGAAAATCCGACAGTGGCACTAATTTTTGGCCTTGATATTTAGAAAATATACTTTAAAACGAATCCGTGGCGCTTGAACGGATAAAAACGGAGTTATAACGAAGAAGTTATGAATTTTTAAAGTTTGGCGACGAAATATATTATTTTCTGAAATTTCAGCATACTATTTTACTCTATTCGGTCAAAACGAGTCCTAAGCTTCACAAATTATTTCGACTTATCAAAAATATATTAGTATACTTTGATACGAAGCTAAGGACGTATTATCGTGAAAAGCGGATTTGAAACGACAAAGATATGCACGTTTTCATAAAATTGCCGTAACTATTATTTTCTAAAAACTATATTATTTTACGAGACAAGTGTTACGTTAGTGAACGACCATGTTAGCGGCTGTTTTATCAATGATGTGGAACTTTTGAAACGAATTGTCTTCTAATAAAATCAAGATCACCGAGCATATTTTTCAAAACAATCAACCGTTTGTATAGCGGAGTTTTAATAAATTAATTACGGTTGCTCAAAACTTGGCCGAAACTCACTTTTTAAGCCACAATTAAACAAAATCACCATCTTTAATCCCTATTATCTTTATGATCGAGACTTTTTATGTCGAAAACTCATAAACTGAAACTTCTAGATTTTGATACAAACTTTCCAAATCCGTCAAGTTCGTTTCCTAACGATCAACGTACACCATTGTACGACTAGTTTTTCGAAGCCATTTTTGTCACTTTCATGAAATTTCCGACGACACGATTTTACGACGAAAAGTGATAATTTCACCAAAAATCATTACGAAACCATTGTAGGATGACATTTTGACGTAAATACTTGTAAAGTAATTTAAGAATGGTCAAGACGTCAAAAGAGTATTTTTCGACGATAAGTATTATTTTCAAAACTCACAAATGGTATAAATAACATACGAAATGCATGCATAACGTTACATCATAACTCATTACGTATCATATCATTCATAATAGGTCATTTTGAGATTCACGCTACATTTCAGTGTATCCACTTTTGCCATCGCATTATTGTCCAAGTGAGTCATAGCCCCACTTTTCTCGTTTAATTATTTATGAAACTCTTTGGGAGATGCATGCTTAATAATTTTATTACATACATGACTATTTGCAAATTATATGTTTATCCGAATCAAGGTTTAGTCATGCAAAGTAACAAGATTACCATACGTAGTATTTCCATAGTATATTCATTGGATGATGGTCTTGGTATATTCATTGGACCGATGGTCTTGGTATATTCATTGGATGATGGTCTTGGTATATTCATTGGACCGATGGTCTTGGTATATTCATTGGATGATGGTCTTGGTACATTCATTGAACCGATGGTCTTGGTATAATCATTGCACTAATGGTCATGGAATAATTTGAAACCGCATTTAATTAGGTGTTATATTAAGTAACTATGGATACATTAAGTTAGGCACTATTTTGTGAATTCATTTGACGATTTGGGCTTGAACATAAACTATATTACACTTTGGCAATGGGTTGTGAATACTGTGTTGCAAGTTTTGTATGGGCGAAACTTGGAACTGAGTGGATTTACAATGCCTTTGCTGCATAAACGATTTTTGAAAGGCTTTACATTTCATTACAAACCCTATGAACTCACTCAACCTTTGTGTTGACACTTTTTAGCATGTTTTATCTCAGGTATCTAAGGCATTCACTTCATGGCATGCATTTGGACATCATGGAGTCGTGATGACGACTCGTCGCACTTGAGTTTTACATACTTTAAAACATCGTTTGAATTGTAACAAACTTATTTCCGCACAAGTTGATTTTCTTATGGGACCTATACTTTGTAAACTCTGATTATCTTATTAAATCAAATGATGTATTTTCCAAACGACACTTTAGGTCGTTCAATATAACTGTGATTGTGATGCTATGACAGTCAATCCCCAGGAATTCCATTCCGCTGCAAAACAGGTAATTTGGGGGTGTGACACGTTTTGATATAGTGGATTTTGTGGTCGTCGCCCGTGGTTTTTTCTCCCATTAAATTGGGGGTTTCCACGTAAATCGTTTGTGTTCTTTGTTTATTATTATCGTTTCTTTGGTTGATTATTGGTTTAGGTTTAATCTTCGCTTCTGTGCAAGCTCAATAACCCCAACACATTATACTAGTTTTCCAAAACGAACGACACACTTATTTTTTACCAAAATGGAATTTCGGGCAGGAATACGTTAGATGTAAGAAATCTGGCACATCAAAAAGTTATTATAGTAGGCGGCGCATTTACACGGATGCGCTATTTTCAATATAAATTCTTCTGGGCACTCTAAACTCTTATCGCCTCCTGTGCCTAGCTAAAAGACAAAATAAAATCCCAGCGCACTTATAATACCCAAGTGCTCCCGCTTTCTTGTGCGCCTCACTAAAGACAAAAAACACGGTTAAAACCAAAAACCAAGCGCATTTATAATTCCTAAATGCCCTCCTCTTGTGCGTCTCACTAAAGAAAAACAAAACATACAAACCAAAATTACAAGCGCACTTATAATACCCAGTGCCCTTCACCTAAAAACAAAAGGACAAGCGTACCCAATTCTTGTGCCCCTCATTATATACCTTAAAATAATAAATTTAATAACTCAAACTTTTCTTTTATAATCATTTTAAACCTACCCCGAGGGCACCCGTTAGACAAACTCAATAATAAATCATATACCTTAAAACATGCAATATATACCTTAAATGATGTTGTAAGATAATTGTGTTGTGCGCTTGATCGTAGGAAGTGCCCTTTGGTTTCGGTGCGCCTAGGCCATTTTCAAAAACGAAGAAAAAAGTTCGGATCTGTAAATGGGTTATAAAAGTGGTTCATTTTGGTAATATAATTAAAATAAAATGTTTTAGACCCAATAAGTTAGTGGTAACACTAGCAAACTATAAGGTGTGGTACACGATCGTGACTAAGTTACCAACACACGTCGCCTTTTTCTCTCCAAATGTAGAGACATGACCGTGGATGCCACATCAATTACCGACTTTTTCTTTTTTTTTTCAAACATTTTAAACAACAAATTTAAAATTCGTTAAAATAAAAACATTACAATATATTAAAAATAAAACGATACGAAATACATAAATCATAAATCTAATCGAATGCTCACAAGATGCGAGTCATATGAGGAGAGTCGATATCCCAAATTGCTCGACGCGAGCCAAATCTTCCTCGTCAGAGAGGATCCCCAAAACAATTGGTAGTCAAGTTGATGCACCTACACCATCTTTTTCGTTCTCCGATAGCTCCAATTGATTTTGGTCTTCGACGTTGTGTGATACCTTTGAACACACCGCCACAACTTGTCAACAATCTCGTCGTCTTCTGCGGGCTTGATCTTTCAAAATTTGTCGATCACGCCTTTCATTCAGCGTAATGTCGTTGCAACTCTTGTAGTTTTCTCATTTGTTGCTTTCTCTTGCTCGCTCAAACAGATGGATAACGTCTATAATAGCGTTTTTTCGAGCAACATCATCTTCTTCGCATTGTTTGTTAATGTATATTTTCATATCTTCAACGGAATGGGGGAGACGGCAAGCCATAATAAATCTTGTGTTGAAAAGTATTTTGAGGATGAATTGTGTTTGAAATTGTGTGTTAAGAAGTGTGTTTGAGATTGGTATTTATAGGATGTGAAAAGTGGTCAAGTTTAAAAAAAAGTTGTTTTTTTTATTTAATTAAAAAGTAATGTGTTTGAAATCGGTTGAGATTTCAACCGATATCTGCTGTTTTTGACCTCGACCGATGTTCCGACCGAACTCCCCATTGGGTGTCGACCGATCTCAAATCGGTCATGGTAGAAATTATGGGGTGACCGATCGATGTTAAAAACACGATTGCGCCCAACCTAAATCAGAGATGAGGTGGGTGCATCGACTTTTCTTCATGGTCAGCATGACATTGCTGGACTAATATTATTGGCAACTTCATCTGTCACAATCATTGCCGGTCATAATAACCTTGGTCACAAGGCTTGAATGTTTTGGGTGAACTTAACCATGGGTCATCTTAGAATTGAAATCTTGTCAATAAGCTGACTTGGTGATCCCAAGCATACGGCAAACCTGCCCCAAGCCAGATCCCTTAACCGTGTATTTTATGACGGCTCAATTAACTCGTTTAGCCAAGCCACTACTTAGTATGACAAGCCACTACTTACTAAGCGAAAACAGGCAACCATATAATTTATTTAGGGTTAATGACATGTATTAGTAACGTACTTTTTCATTTGATCCATTATCAGATACGAAGCTAAAATAATACAACAATAGCCTACAAACTTTCATATTTTTGTGTCGATATCATCATCTGACCTACAAAATTGGGTAATCATATTCCGGTCATCTTCTCCACTTCTTCCAGCCACTTTCTGATAATCTTTTTCCGGTCATCTCTCTAAATTTTCCAACTGTTATATTTTATTGAGTCTTCTTTGCCAAAACAAAATTGTTTAATTAGTAAAGAATTGACACATGTGCATGCCACATAGATGCCATATCATTCCTGATCATCTTCCCCAATTTTTCCGACCATTTTCTTCGATGGCCGTCTCTAATTTTCGGCCATTTTTAAAACCACGCAAAAAACTTAAATTTAAATCTACACTACAAACATAACATAACAATCTATACTAATTGAGCACAATTAAAAACAACCAACAAGACCTTATTAAAACCCATTTGTTAAAAGCTAATAGCATATCCAAATTTCATTCCAAAATCATTTAACCGACATCGCTTGTTAAAACCCATTCATATGTCGGTTGCTATTTCTTAAAGGAAATAAAGACAATGGCAAGCCCGAGCTTCCGTGTGGCGGATATCGTGTGTTAATGGAAGTTGGATTTGACCGAGTTGGGGTTAAATGAGCTTTTAAGACTTTGTGTAGCGGGTCACAATCACGCCACGTAAGTAAAAGTATGATATGAAACAAATTTAAAAAGTTGGATGTGTATTGTTGTATTATTTTGAGTTCAGACCGATAATGTAAAATCAAAAATACGTTCTTATTTACGTCATTAACCCATTTATTTATCCTAGTAGCTTGCCTTCTACAACACCTAATTTAAATTTGTTAACATTATTTGAGATGAACTTCGTAATACCCTTAATTACCTTGGAATAAAAATAAAGATGGATCTACAAATCCAACTATCATGGAATCACTACATAAATATACATTTAAACTCGAGATAATTGAACATACAAACAATTAAACTTAATTTTGATCATTTGGCATTTTATGTGTAACCTGTTGGGGCTGAACAAACATGTGAATCATATAGGCGGCTTAGCCAACAAAACACCAGCTTACATCCAACATACAATTCCTTGACGTATAGCCAAGGATAAATGCATATACGGAGACCCACATGCTCACATGAAAATCACAATGGAACCTTAAACGTTGGAATAAAGGGCACTTTATATTTTCTTCTTCATTCTGTCACATTTTTACTTTATATAATATCTTCAATATTTTCGAATAAAAACATGACAAATAAACTGAAAATATGAACGTTTCATGAAAATATTGTCTTAAGTTATAAATATGAAATGTTTAAGAAAATTAACATGTTGTTTTTTAATTTTATAAAACGAATCCATAATTTTGTTTTTTTTTAGTTTGGTTCGAGAATGATAAGATCGATCGGATTAGATCTTAAGATCCTACAGGCCAAGATCGTGATCTTATAAGATCTTAAGTTTCACAAGATCCTACGAAGATCCGGATCGTTTTAGCAGAAGATCGTAAAATCGTAAAATCTTAAGATGAGGATCGAAATCTTAACAAGTATAGTTTTTAATGTATGATTTGAATTATTAGATTAAATGATGTATGTGGTGAAAATTAATCCTTTACATAATATTTAGAGTGTATGAAAATCATAATATTTAGAGTGTATGATAAATGAATGTAAAATAACTCAACTTTTTAAATAATAAGGGCAATGTAATTTATATTCTTACTAAATTTTAATATTACATTAATGTCCTTATTAGTTTTGTAATTACGTCAATATCATTCTTAAACTTTTATAATTACATCAATATCCTTCTCAATCTTTTAAATTCTCGAATATATTCCAAAATCAACATGTTCTTTCATCACTCGACGCTAAAAAGTATATATGAATAAATAAATAAATATGAACAATATGTTTTTTCATATATATATCCAACTTTGTAATTACATTATCATGTTCTTTCATCAATCGAGACCAAAATATATATATGAACAATATAATTATGATAAATATCGAGATAAATAATTATTTTTGAATTTAAATTAATATAACTATAATTTAATTGATTTCGGATATATATATGAGAATTTAAAAGTTTGAGAAAAATACTGATGTAATTACAAAAGTTTGATTAGGACATTGATGAAATTATAAAAGTGAGAAAAATATTTATGTAAATGAAAAGATATTTACATAATATTGATGAAATTATAAAAGTGAGAAAATATTTATGTAAGAGAAAAGTTCATTTAGAGACTAAGTACTCGGGGACTAATCTCACTATCTATTTAGTTTAATCTAGTTAGTGTAATCTAATGGTAGAGATTAATCTAAGATTTAATTTGTTCAACCTAAGTCCTTGTATTTCTTGTCTTTCTTATTTAATTTGTTCAACTTTTTCATTTATTTATTTTTTATTTTAATTTTTTTTGTCTTTCCGTTTTATACAAGTATACTAAAAAAAAATTCTTGTTTTATATGTTTTTTTGTCCGTTTTCATATGTTTTCGTCCGCTTTCATAAGTTTTCATCCGTTTTCTTACATTTTCGTCCGTTTTCATACGTTTTAGCCCGGTTTCTTACGTTTTCGTCCATTTTCATTCGTTTTTGTGTGTTTTCATACGTTTTGGTTCGTTTTTATACGTGTTTGTCCGTTTTTATACTTTTTCATACATGTTCGTCCGTTTTCTACGTTTTCATATCTTTTCGTCCGCTTTTATACGTTTTGTCCGTTTTCATACGCTGTTCGTTTTCATACATTTTCGCCATTTTAGAGCGTTTTATACGTTTACATACATTTAAATCTGTTACACGCCGTTTTCGGCCGTTTTCAATCGTTTTCCTACATTTTATATGTTTTCGTCCGCTTTCACGTTTTCGCCCATTTTCTTACGCTTGCGTTCGCTGCTTCGTTTTGATAGGTTTTCGTCCGCTTTCATACGATTTCGCTCGTTTTCATATGTTTTCGTCCATTTATAAATACGTTTTCGTCCGTTTTAGTCCGTTTTCATCTGTTTTTGTTCGTTTTCATCTAATTTAATATGTTTTCGGCCATTTGCAGATGTTTTTATACGTTTTCGTCCGTTTTCATATGTTGTCGGCCATTTTCAAACGTTTTCCTACAATTTCATACGTTTTTATCTGTTTTCATACGTTTTCCTCTGTTTTTGTACGTTTTTATACGCCGCCTGCTTTTATACATTTTCATCAATATTCACACGTTTTTATCTTTTCATACGTTTACATCATTTTCATATATTGTACAAAGACGATGAAAACGTAGAAAACGTATGAAAACGACAAAAATGTCAAAACGCATAAAATAATATAAAACTAATAAAACATTTAAAAACAAATATGTTTTTAACCTTTAATATTAAAGTTGTATCACCGTAATATTTTTAGTTGATGATAATTTACAATACTTATTAGTTAAACTTAATTATATGACATGTCTAATATCACTTGTGATATTTAATAAAAATAGTTAATTTCTAATATCACTTGTGATATTTTATAAACAAACAGTATGCTTTTAACATTTAATATCACCCGAGATATGTGCTCAGTATATTTTTAATATTTTTTATCACCTATGTATTTTCTAATATTTTTATATTTTCAAGTGCAAAATAGTTTTATTTATGAAATATCACAAGTGATATTATATATTAACTATGTTTATGAAATATCACAAGTGATATTAGACATTAGTAATGCTTTATATTTGTAAGTGACACTTAATTATTTCTTGTGATATAACACTGTAAGGAAGATGAAAATATTTAAAGTGTCGTTCTTAGTTACTTAAGAGTAATATATTATGTGATAAATCAATATAATGTGAAACTAATTCAGTTATTCTGCACATGAGTAATATCACATGTGATAAAGCAATATAATGTAACACTAATTATGGTATTCTACATATGAGTAATATCACAAGTGATAAATAAACAAAATGACCAAAAATATACATCATTCATGTCTAGTATATATATATATATATATATATATATATATATATATATATATACTAGTGGTGAAGTTCACCGAATGGGCGGGCATGTCTTATAATTATCGTTGACATAATTTGCTATAGCAAAAGAAGGAGGGTAATCGTAAAGGAGGAGTACAACTAAGGTGGAACTTTTTGACCTTGATGTGTGGGTCTTGAGAGGCAAGAAGATTCGTGACATATTGTCTGAATCTCTTAGACCGCTCTTTAGACAGTTTTTGACGTGGATATGATTTGTCATCAAAGTCAAGATTGGTGATTGAGGCCCGGAAAGGCTTCAATCTATACCTCTATATATGGGCCAGTGAGAATTACCTTGTGGCACCACTTAGACCAAGAGGAATCATGTAGATGGTTGAGTATGGGATTTACATGTAAACCGTTTTCTTATCTTATGAATGATCAAACTAAAATTGAAGTACGCCTGATTGGATATTAGTAGCAACTACAGCATGTGTACATCCATTGGTATTATCGACCGATAGAAACGATATTCATGAAGCTAAAATCAACAATTGGTTGTTACAAACCACATGTAACTTTCCTTCAATATTATTTGATACATGCATACGATTCTGGTCGGTGTTATTGTAACTTTAGTGCCGCGTCATAAATATTCACTGCCACATCATAATTGATATTGCATGGATAGCAACGTCAATGATTCATTAAGAATCATTACTACTCAATTCAAAGTGACCATTTAACACAGCACTTGTAATCACGCAGAGCATTTGCAACAGCTCCACCGGCCAAAACAACTTCCTCAAGCTCACGTACTGTTTGAGCTAGCTTTTCTACTTCTGAAACTTTGTGTTAGTTCATTCTATCTATTCTGTTTTCCTCCTGTATAGAAGCCCATAAGTTAGAGCATTATAAACCCAATATGTCACATGCTACCAACTGGCTACATGCCTTTATTCACACTTCTAAAATGAGTTTTGGACCCGATCATTTAATTAATATGAATTCAAGTTGCGTTGATATGTCATTAGCGTTTCATACCAGCTGCAATAAAGTTGACCATTTTAGAGCTTAAAAACTAATTACTCATTCTTTGAAAACATTTTCGAGGCTTATCAATCAAACACTATATCTATTATGCACACTACTCATAATGACTTTTAATAAGATATCTAAAAACTATATCTATCCAAACACAATCTCTATCGTACTAACCTATTCTTAAAGCGACTACAATCCTTCTAAATATGCATATCTAAGCAAGTTTTTGGTAAAAATAAAAATAAAATAAAATAAAATAAAATAAAATAAAATAAAATAAAAAATAGTTATTATTAAAATCTTTCACTTCCTATACAACTATAATCGTCGATCGTGAGCAAAAATCCATAAAATTCTATAACATGTCTAAAAAATAAAATGTAAAATATTAAATTATACATATAAACAAAACTATAGTAACATGTTGTATTATATCCTCGTTAAATCACATGTCTTAACTAAACATGGTATACCTTATCTAATTAAAAGTTCATAGTGTCAAACAAAAGTGTTTCAAACCAAATTGGCCCATTCCATCTCATACAAAATATACAATTTAAAGTTTATCTTACAAGACATAATCATTGTTACACCTATATTGCATCATAATCAATATAACAAATATGCACGGTTGAAAGGTCTTGGTTTCTTATAGATGAGTTCAATACATGTATAATTTTTTCTCACTTATGTAACATCGAGAAAGTTATCAAACATCTCAAATATATACTCCATATACTATAAATTTAATGTTGTTGCTCGTTATCAATATTAGTAAAAGGTCCAACAAAAGATACCATTTGGTCTTCAAGATTAGCAACATGAAACTTCATCTTCAATGTCTTTCAATTCCATGCCTAAAATGAGCCCTCGAGATGAAGACTTTAGAAACAAAATAACTAATTATAACACATCAAAAGCATCATATTTTACATAACAAACTATCGAGCGATGTTACATCTATCATCCAGATCACCAAGCTATTAACTTAGATGCACTATCACATATATGAAACCCAAGTATGTATTATGCCGAATTTTGAAAAGAGCTGCCCTACCTAATCATAAGGGAAAAAAAGACTTCTTATACCGTAACTTCATTTAGAATTGGCGTTTTTCTCTTCATTTTCGTTATGTAAAATCTTCATAAGCCTAAATCACAAACAGCTGTTAACATAAACTGATTATCATGTATCATGTATGTGGTTAACAGTCAGAACAAAGAAAAGATGTTACCTTGCAGTCATCATCCTGATTTTGGAAAACTGATTGTGCATGCTCTTATAAATGCTGAACAAAACCACTAACCCATACCCTTTTGTGAGGATATTGGAAGAGCAACAGTTCAACCGAGCACTTTTGTGCGCTCATTTCACCACCTATAGTTCTATTAATGGTCTATATGTCCATAGAATCTCAGTAGTTAATATGCTTTTTCTAAAATTTATGTCAATGAAGGGTTCTTATCATAGCATCAATTTTTAGTTTTTTAAGTAATTAGGGGGTGTTTGGGATTACTTATTTTAAGAGCTTATCTTTGAAAATAATCAGGTTGGTAATAAGTAGTCGTACTTACATAAAGCACACTCGTACATCCAATTAATCTCAAAAAAGTTAGCAAGTGTACAAAATCTCACAGAGTAGACCAAACTACCAATATTTATCCATCAATCAAACGAAGTTCTACCGCAACTTCATCAAATCAATTAGCCATACAGCCTATACTAATAAAAGATTGAGTTTGATCTATAACCATTAAGCGAAAAGTTCACAATTTTCCTGAAAATATTGGCGGAAAAAGACACTGTAACTTAATGATGAAACTAATCTGATAAGTTAAGGATATCGAAAGCAAAAAAGCTAATTAACTAAAAAAGAAAATAGAGTGAGTATAACAACCTCTATCAGAAGCTGTAGAAAGAACTAAATCAACAAAAGTAATCATTAACGAAGCTAAATCCAACCATATTCCACAAATCAGACACTCATGTGCCCGCAAATATAAATTACTAATATGCAGTTTAGCTACCTGATCCACTTTACACCTAAACTTTAACAAAATCACACAAATTGATTAACTATAAGATAAAGTGAGGTTGCTACGGTTACCTCGTGACCGACTTGAGCCTAGGACATGTCGGCGTTGAAAAGAACAACGAAAGTACCTATATCGCCTAACTTTTTAATTACGTGTAGGATATACTATAAACAAACAACATACAATAGCCATAATCAATATAAAACTTAAATAATCCCGAATAGCAATTGTGGTTATTTGATTGAAAGTTTTCTTTTTAGTTATATATTCGCTAAAATAATCTTTTGACAAAGAAATTTGACCAATCAGATTGCTTTATTAGACAGATGAAATGGATACGTGTTATTGATGAAAACATAGACCAATCGACCAAATATTTATATAGCAGCAAAACGATTAATGAAAGCACCAAAAGACCATGACCACCATTTAAACCAACCACTGAACGCACACTTGTTAACTTTTAAAGGCTTGGTTGCAAGGTTTAGTTTTAAATTACTACACAATGTCACAATGATGCAGCAATCATTCATACATCAGTCACATACCTCATATAAATACAGATGTAAAGCTAAAAGTTTTCACAGAAAAAGCATACTACAAACCACAAGGAACTAAAACTATGATACGACATTAATATCCAATAGTAGGTTGTGAAAATAGAAACATTACTTATGATCCAAATAGACAAATTACACCAAAGCTATTTTAAGTAAAAAAAAATGACCAACCCATTACCTTTTCTACTGTGTTCAGATAAAATAACAGTTAAAATTACAACCACTTATTGTAATCAACACTTGATTCTTAAGCCTCATCATACTCCTCCTCGTACTCTCCTTCCACATCAGCAGTTGCATCCTGGTACTGATGATACTCGGACACAAGATTGTTCATGTTTCTCTCGGCCTCAATGAACTTCATCTCATCCATACCTTCACCAGCGTACCAATGCAAGAAAGTCTGACATGTTTCCCTTTTAGCTATTTTTAGTTTGGTCTCCTGATTTTCTGGTTACGCTAATCGGTATGAAATTTATACTACAAAATATGTATGATTTTTTTTCAAGGCGAGAAGAAAGCTGAGGTTCATTGTGAAGGATGTTGAGAACCCATATCAACAGTTGTGGCTCTGCATACAGGTGCATATCGTGTTGTTAGTTTTTGCATATGAGGTGTGGAGAGTTAGCGCCCACTACGCCTACCAAGAGGTTTCAGCTACTCTTGTTTAAAGTGTAACTTTGATGCCTGCATGAAATGTGCTGTTGATATTGCCCCCAAGGAGGAAGCATAATTGACAAAGTTGAAACATGAAGGTCGCTATCCACACTCTAACCCTCCTGTCAAGATCTGCTACAATTAGTTGTGATGTGTGTCATACCTGAAGACAAATACTTTTTCTATCAATGTGATAGCTGTGATTTGTGGATCCACAAGACCTGTACATCCTTAGCTCCCACCATTAACCTACCTGGTCACCATCACCCTCTCGCTCTAGCCTATTTACTTGCAGACAATTTTCATAATTTTAGATATTATTGCGGATTTTTTGCAAAGCATACCTCCGACAAAATGATTGGTTGTATCATAACTTTAGATACTTTGCCCACTATAAATGTGCCTTGGATGGAACCGATTCAACAGTGGATGACGCTGCATATGCATGCTGGAAGACCCTGAGTCACGACATGACGACTTCCACGAAAACACATGACATTGGCCTTAATGTTCTTGTCAGAATTAGTAAACGGAGTTTTACTCCCTTAAAAAAGACCTATGAACCGATTAAGAATCAAGGTTTATCATAAAAACACCTATGAGCTTACCTAACATTAAGCACTACATCTATTGGTTTGAACTTTGCTCACTTTCTTGTCTAAACTTTCTGTGCGAAAAAGGAAATGATGATCATCAATACTTAAAAAATTATTAAAAAACAACCCAAAAACAATGAAGAACTACGGTCGGTGAAAAAAAGCACGTCTCAGGTCACTACTGAGAAACAAAGCGCTAGATGCTATCCAAAATGTAGTACTAGGCCCGTGCCCTGATGAAACATAAGAATGTTTGTTATTATAAAAGTCACCAAGTTGGAAGGGAAAAAACAAAAGACAAAACATATGATTGAGCCTAATTAATGCCTCTCTAAAGTATCCTACTATGAGACCAGAAAATGAAAATAAAATAAAATAAATAATTACGGATTTGGGGCGAGTTGCAAAACTGGGTGGAGAAATACAACATTGTTATTCACACGTACCTATTTTGTGTACTTGTGGGAATTTAGTAAGTAATGCAACATCTGTAAAACAACTTAAATGATAAGCGTACATCAGAATAGCAATTTCAATGGAACATAGGTTGGTTAAAAAGATTAAACATGTACCAAGTAAAGAAAAATAAAAGACCTCTCGGTCCCAGTGTAACAAAACAGTCATGAAGCTTATCAATCCCGCAACCAACCCATCTCTACAATCCTTATCAAAACAAACCCTCTTGTGCATTTTTCTTGGCTTATTTGATATTTAAATTGTGCTAATTTGGTTTTTATCAAGTCTTTGGTATGCCCAACTCTATCTAGTTTCGGTTTATGCATCTCAATTATCTCTAGCTTAGTCAAATTAAACATTGAAATCCATCATTTGTCTACTTTTTTTGTTCGCATCGATCACATATTGGCCAAATCAAGTCATTATCGACCTATTTTTAAGTCATCATTAGCTCTTTCTTGACCACCAATCGCTTTTTGTGAATCTCTACTATGCTAACATGACTTTTGAAGCTTGTCCTTCTTGTGGAGCCCACTTCTCGACTTATAAATAAGCATAAAACGACCCTCATTAATTTGTTTCAAGCCTCAGATCTATGCAATAAGGTCACTTTTACTCCTTAGCTTATTAGTATTTTAGCCTAGCTTATTTAAGTAGTTAAATGCTCAATCAGTTTATTCAGATTAATTTATATGATTGTTAGCTTATTAGTGCTTATAAGTAGTCTTTCATTACTTAATTCCCATTTTCTTAGTTTTAGGAATCCTCTAGTTCATTCCCATAAGCCAACTGTTTTCCCTTTTTTTCTTTGCTTATTTGAATGTCAGTAGCTTATTTTAGTATTGACAATGTTAGTACAACTTATTTGTGCATTAATCTTGCTTATTATACTATGCCTCATGTTCATTTTTTGCTCAAAACCTGCCTAAGGGGTGTTTGGTTGTCTGTTTAGAATAATGTAAAGTGGTGAAAAAAAGCTCGAATTGAAAGGACTTGGTAAAAGAAACGAACGAAACATAACTCTTGCCTCGAGGAACTTAAAATAGGGTAATTTAATGACATTAAATTTAACACCGACCTAGGAGGCCACCTCAGAGGTAACAGTTTCACGAAATCATTGCCAGACCCTTATACGATAGAGCCTCTTGATTCCCTGCTTTGAGAGAATAGGAGTCTTTTCTTTTTATAATTATTATTATACATATGAACTTTTAATAAATAATGTTGTGTGTATCGTAAATTCTATTGTGAGTATCATTACATTGAGATTGTTACGTGACACTAAATCCTTTTCCATTCAATACATGTTTCCTTTAGAGTTGTATCCGTTATATATAGATTACAGATACCAAAAACACTTCATTCTCTTATTCAACCCCCAAATTAACTCCTTTTTATCTCAGCTAACGTCCAAGACATCTCTTACAATAAACCACATACATTTCTTAATATAAACGAAACATGAATATATTGAACAAAAAGGTATTAAGTAGTGTCACGTCAAAATCTTAGCATAATAATACACACAATAGAAGTTATTAAAAGTTTACGATAAACACAACAAAAGTTATTAACAATTTGTATGTATAAAAGGGAAAAAATTAGTTTGATACACACAAAATAATATAGTGGTTAGTTGGATTATTTAGTAATGATTATCCCTTTTTTAAATGGACATAGCAAAGCATAGAAGAAAAAAGAATGTTTCAAATGCACGGTTGGGTTCCTAAGTCCCTGCAAACTTTTTGAACTGCTTCTATCCTACTAATTGTTTTTTCAGCAATTGGATCATTTATGTCAACCTATTACGTTAATGTCAAAAACTCAACATAAAGTCCCATTAGATTCCCTCGTTAGTTGTGATCGACCGGAAATTGATTACCTTGGTCTTAAGGATTGAAGAAAACTCATAGAAAGCTCCATAGACGTCTGTCATTGTTTTAGTTTGGTCAATCACTTGCGCCCTAAGACCTGAAAATTTTGTATCATTGGAAAATTGAAGCATAACTATTCTCATAGTGGCAGAATATATTAACCAAGTTAATGTAATTCAGTTATGAGTTTCGATGATGCCAAAAATTTAGCTAGTCTTGTTTTCACTCCGTATCTAAACACTTCAATATTATTGTAGAATAAAGCAAGGTCTGCAATTGCGATTAACTGATTAAAAATAACTACATTTAGTCATAATGGATACAAAGCAAAATATACATAGCTTTACAACTGTTAATATGTAGGCACGTAGCATCCGGCCAATTTATGTTGTGTACCTGTTGTATTGCGAAAAACCTAAAGATAGTTGGATCACGCAACTGGGACATACAGTTTAAACAATCATCAATGTGTATCAAAGCATTTGTCACCATGTCATTCAGGCATTGAACAGCCTTCTCGGAGTTCTGTTCATATTTTAAGTCCTGAGGTGAAACGCTATCCAATCAATCAATATATATAGAAACTACAATTTGTTTATGAACATAAAAATAAAAGACATCTATACCTCCAGATTATTAACATATTTAATCCAGATTTCACGAAGCCAAAACATGCGTGACTTAGGTATTTCGTTTATGTCCTCCAGATAATCTACAATAATGTTTGTTTTCTGCAATGTTGCATGAATAATTTAGTGTTAAAAAGTACGTTTCAAATTTTGTGAAAAACTAATCAAGTTTGAGCATCTAAAATGTTACTTGGAGAAATAAGCCAACAGAGTTTGAGAGAGAATCTGGAAACAGATTTCTGCTTGTGAGGCGTGGAAGAGTCTTGATAACGCCATAACGATAAGTCCAAAGAACGTGGTGGCAATACTCTTCGTAGTCGTCAATTGTCTCAATCAGTAAACATATACTTTATAAACTTATATAGGTGATGTCCAAAGTAGTTTTATTGGTATATACAATCATATACCTCTTTGCATATAAATTTTGCCATCCCTGCACCCATATTCTTGATGGTGTTCTCAAGAACCTCCTGATATCTGCAAAATAGTTGGAGTATTGATGATTAACTTTTACGTATGCACAAGCAAAGCTCAAACACATAATTGATAGCTTTGAAAGCATTTATAAACTTAACATTGCATACATATATTCATATAAGCAAGGCTTATATATATACGTTCTATATCTGTAGTGTAGTCTACCAATATGTAAATTATAATAACCATTTCAAGTATCAATCTTTGCCAAACATAAGAAAAGGTGTAAATGTTTATATGAGAACCATAATACAGGAGAACAGACTTATACCTGATGATTGTGCTTCTCTTGAAGGCTACTGATATCATTGCTGACGTCTTCATCTCCAGGGTGTACTAAATCCGGATGTAAAAAGCACAAAGTGTTCAAAGCATAAAAACGAACTCCTCATACAGAAGCACATAAAACACTAACTGCACAAATAGAATGAAGTTTGAGAAAAGGTAAGCTTCCAGAGCACACTAATATGAGATGTTGTGTTGAAAAAAAACCTCATTCACATGAACACAGCTAGATCTGCCATTTTAGAAAGAAGAAATATCAGGTAACAATGATAGAGGTCAGAATTTATGATTACAATAAGTAGAGTTATAAGAACATCAAATGATACGTTTTATCTAATGCTTGTGACACCAAATTGATTTAAAAGAACACTCATGCACTTAAAACTATTCATGATTCTTCTTTAAACATACATACTAATAATTACAGAGAAAAGAAACATGTTTAAATACATTATGCAAATTTTAGGTACACATATGCAAGTGTAATGTTACAAATGATGGTTGTATTTGCATTCTCACCCAGTGCAGGCTGCAACATACGTGTAAGCTTACTGTCCCGATAAGGAACATGACCCCTGCATTAGACAATAATATATCTTATTAGTTCTAAGACGATAAAAAGCAAAGTAGATAAACAAATCAGCAAACATAAAAAAGGAGCATAATGTAAGAAACTACTGTTACATAATACATACCAAAACAGATACACGAACATCGTCACAAGAGCTCTCTACATATTCATCTTCAGCTTTATCCCTGCTCTCTATAATCTGTACATGCATGATCTTCCTCTTATGAACTTGCATAGGTTCAATTAGGAAAAGTTAGAAGGAATATTAACCATACCATGCGAAAAATAGTATGAGACCTACTGCTGTGTAAATCCCCGCAACCAACCCATCTCTACCTGATTTGATATATGCTTGATAGGTAATACAAAAAGTGCATTAATCTTGTTATTTGTGGATCAACATACTAATAATTCTATAAAAATTGTACGAAAATTAAAGAAACAACATACATAATGAACGATCATATATACCTTAACCACCATGATTGGTTGATGAATTTTTTTATGTAGGTCGATTAGAAGAAAACATAATATTAGGGTTTTAAGAAAACATGATATTATGAACTTTGAAATTTTGTACGTAAATAAGATTAGGTTAAAGTATAAGTCTTTAACTATAATTAAGGAAGGGATATGTGAAATATAATTTTTGTAGATAAATACATTCCTTTTCAAACTAATAAAAATGGTCAATGATTGGTTGTAGATATTTATAAATTTGGTTTTCCAAGTTATAATCAAAAAATTATGTTGATCAAGTGGTAATCATGTTTGTTTATAAACCAATGACCTGAGTTCAAATCCTTGCAAGACTCCTTTTTTATAAACAATTTTCGAAAATTAGAAAAAAATACATGAATAGTAAAAACGAAATTTAATAAAAATATTAATAGCTTAGGTGGACTAATGTGATGACATGGCATTGAGGTGGAATTGAGGTGGCATTGAGGTGGCATTGAAGTGGCATTGAGGTGGCATTAATGTCAAATGACTCCTGTTATATATAATATAGAGATATATATTCAAATAACTCAAAAGCATCTAAATCTGCATCATAGTGTACAACAATTAATATCTAATATCACTTGTGATATTTCATAAAAATAGTTAATGTCTAATTCACTTGTAAAATTTTATAATAAAAAATCATCTTGTACTTGAAAAAAAATAATTATAATAGAAACACATATGAAAACAGACATAAAAATATAAAATTATTACAAAAATGTATGAAAAGTGGGGAAACGTGTAAAAACGAATTAAAATGTATAAAAACGAAAGAAAACGTATAAAACGTATGAAAATGTATAAAAACGTATGAAAACGGACGAAAACGTATAAAACGTATGAAAATGAACTAAAACGTATAAACCTCTACAAATAATAAGGGAGTGGTTGGGGTAAATTTTGAGTAAATTTACACTTTTATCTTTTCATATTTTTTTAATCTTAATTCTTGTCTTTCTAATCAAATAAATAAAGGGGCTTTTGCATATATATCCTCTCGAAAATGCAAAATTGCATATATATCCAAATGATGCATAAAAACCATTGTAAAATGTGCATAAAAACTTGTACAAAAGATAAATATGCAATTATTCACTTTGGGAGGAATATATATGCATTTTTACCTTAAATTTTTAGTCTAGATTTGTCCCTCAATTTCTTTCATGCTTTTGTCCTCAAAATAACTCGCTGCGTGCATGTAATTCTTCCCAAATAATACTCCGTATACTAAGTTGTACAAAATTGACTTCAAAAATATATTCCTTTTTGTTGAATTCTTTATTGAAAATGAAGCAACCGTTAGAAATGTGACTACTATGTTTCCACAAATAAAAACAGAACCTGGACCCATTCGACCTAAATTATTAACCATATATTTGAATAACTCAAGAAATAGGAAAAAGTACGAATTATCATCAACTTTAGAGCAAATATCTCGTTAATGGAGATATTAACCATACTTTTCTTTTGTTTTCATACATTGCTTACATGTACCATAGCAGCAGACACCATATCCATAAATCAAACCCTTAGAGATGGTGAAACTATTGTTTCAGCCCAAGAATCATTCGAACTCGGGTTCTTTAGCCCGAGCAACACCTCTAAAAACCGATATCTAGGCATATGGTACAAAAAGTTTGCAACTGGCACCATTGTTTGGGTTGCCAATAGAGAGACTCCAATTAGTAACAAAACAGGTGAGCTAACTCTCAATCGGGGTGGATTATTGATGCTTCGTGACTCCAGCTCCAACCGAATCATTTGGTCATCGAATACGTCAAGAGATGCTAAAACCGTGGTGGCTCAGTTATTGGATACTTCAAATTTTATGGTTATTGATAGTGAAGCTGGACCAGAAAATTACATTTGGCAGAGTTTTGATCATCCAGGAAATACTGCGGTGCCAAATATGAAACTTCAGAGAAATTTGGAAAGGGTTTGATTACGAACTTTACATCATGGAAAAGTGATGATGATCCTTCACAAGGCCAATATATGATTTTATCGATTTTAATGGACTCCCACAAGTATATCAAAAAATGGAGATGAGATTGAGTATAGGCTAGGATCTTGGAATGGTCTTGCATATAGTGGCAGCACGAATAACCATCTGAATCCCATATATCAAACTTTGTTTTATATGGATGAAAACAGATTTCAGCTGTAATGGTATTGAACAATAAATCGGTTCTTAGTAAGTTGACACTAAGTCCAGAAGGAAACATGGAGCAATGGAATTGGATTTCCCGAGCGCAAGGTTGGTTTCTATATTCTTCACTCACAACAGATAGTTGTGAACGATATGCATTGTGTGGAGTTCATGGGATTTGTGACATCGCGCAATCGCCTAATTGTGGGTGTATAAGAGGGTTTACGCCTAAAAGGCCGGATCAATGGGAAATATCTGATTGGTCGAGTGGTTGTCAAAGAGAGATACCATTGAATTGCAGTGTTGGGGAAGGGTTTAGAAAGTATTCATTCGTGAAATTACCCGACACTCAACAATCATGGTTTGATAGGAATATGACGATGGAGCAATGCAAGGTGAAATGTAAGAATGAGTGCAATTGTACGGCTTACGCAACTTTGGACATTAAACAAAGTATTGGCTGTTTGATATGGCACAACGAATTCACTGATATGCGAATACTTCCTGGTAACGGGCAAGACATTTACATACGAATGACCGCTGCTGAATTAGGTAAACGCTTAATCTTGTAGGTAAAAGATATGCAATTTGATTTATGTGAGGTGAAAGTTCACATAACTCAAAGCACGTCTCATTTACTTAGAATTATTAAAAATATAACCATCAAATTTTGTATATTGTTTTAGAGAAAGACATAAGGGGAACGGGAAGCAAATCAATTCGAGCAATTGTAATCCCTGCTACTCTAGGATTCATGATTCTACTGGGACTATGTATATTGATCATCATGAAGAAGAAGAAGAAGAAGAAGAAGGAGGCCAAGTCACAAGGTAAATCACTTTTATTATGTATCTATAGTTTTTCTAGATTTCCTGTATTAGAATATAAGCCAAATGAGGTTCCTCTGTAAAACCAACTGGCAAATAACAGAGAAGTAACTCATCAAATTTATATATAGGCTTATAATTTTTCTCTTTTTAATATGGGATTGGATTCGCACCCGACCTTGATTTTGTTTCCATAGGTAATCACAATTCATTTGTTGATGAGAATCATCTAGACCTCCCATTCTTCAGTCTTTCCACATTGAGCGTTGCAACGAATGATTTTTCAACCAATAACAAGCTCGGTGAGGGTGGTTTTGGACCAGTTTACAAGGTACTACATATATTTTAACATAAAGTTTGCCTATTAAATCGATTAATTATCCAATTACATATGTCTGTGATTTTGCATCACCAATGTGATTTAAGTGTAATGGATTGACTTAGTTGACCAATGTGTAATTGTGATAAATGTTCAACAAGTCGGGGTTATGCGGAGTGCACACTTGTATGACGCTATGTTAAAAACGCACTAGAAAATAAAATTTCCTGGTATTTTGCCCCTTAAATTTAACTGATTTGGTGGTTAATATAACTGCTATGGCAGTTACAACCAACTGTCAATTTTGTTGGTCATATGTATGTGTTATCATCTGGTTCGGTTTCATAACAAAAAAAACATATTCTCGTTTCTAAAATCTGAGTTTTATCCGATTCAAGATTTCGATAGAACCATCGAAATACTTCAATCTGAAAGTGTTTACACGACTCTCAGATTTCTGTGATCCAAATTTCTAACAACATCTTCATGAAGGGGTTTCTTGAGGACGGTAGAGAAATTGCAGTGAAACGGCTATCACTGTGTTCTACACAAGGAGTTGAAGAGTTTAAAAATGAAGTTATCTTCATTTCCAGACTTCAACATCAAAACCTTGTTAAAATGCTAGGTTTCTGCATCGATGAGACCGAAAAGTTATTGGTTTATGAGTACATGCCTAATGGTAGCCTTGACTCATATCTATTTGGTAAGTTGAATATCCAAATGTTTAGATGTACAAATTCATATCATGCTTTCGTGAAAAACAATGTAATGAATATAAATCTTTTGTAGAAGAAACCAAAAGCAAAACGCTCGACTGGTCACAAAGATTCCACATTATCAATGGGATTGCTCGAGGTTTACTTTATCTTCATCAAGATTCTCGACTTCTAATCATTCATAGAGACCTTAAGGCTAGCAACATTTTGCTCGATCGTGAAATGAACCCGAAAATATCAGATTTTGGTCTCAAGAAGCTTTGGAGGAAATGAGACCGAAAGAAATACTAAACAGTGGTTGGGACTTAGTAAGAGTTTACTTTAAATTCATTCTATGCTTTAAAATTTCGTAAAATTACTTGTATTATGAATTTTTTTGGTGAGGTTATGCATCTACTGTATCTCATATCGAATAGATAAGACGTAGTCCTAATTTTATAGAGCAACACTTTCCAGAACATTTATAAAATAAGAGAAGTTTGAATGTGTTTTGGCTCTTAGCCCACTAATAACTTATTAGCTTAGATCACAAAGTTATTGGATTAGTCCATTGTTTTGGGTTTTGGGGGTGTCACATTTTCAAATTTGCCTTTTCATATTATATAATTAAGGACCCAAGAAAAGAAAAAATTGTCTGATGTATATAAATGATGGACATCTTGGTGCAGTGGGTACATGTCCCCCGAGTATGCTGGAGACGGAAAGTTTTCAATTAAATCAGATGTATTTAGCTTTGGTGTTATGATATTGGAAATCGTAAGCGGGAAGAGAAACAGAGGATTCTTCCATCTATCTCATAGCCACAGCCTTCTTGGACATGTAAGATAATAGAAAATTTTCCTTAAAAATGTGAAATGAACTATTTCTGTCATCCTGATGTGTTTTGACTCATTGGTCTTTAGGCATGGAAACTCTATGTAGAAGGAAGGGCCTTGGAACTAGCCGATGAATCTTTTTCAACTTCATGCGACAAATTTGAAGTCATGCGGTCAATCCATGTTGGTTTATTATGCATTCAACATAACCAGAACGATAGACCAGACATGGCTATGGTGGTTATGATGTTGTGTAGCGATGGTGAACTACCTCAGCCAAAGCAGCCTGGCTTTTATACAGAACCTAGTTCTGAGTGTTCAAGTAGCGTGCAAACACCAAACTCAAACAATTATGTCACGGTTTCACTTTTGACCCCTAGATAAGTAAGTCATAATTACAGATATTATATGTTCTTAGTTCTCATGTACGGTTTATTCTTTTCCTATAAAATATTCATTTTTATCTTTGATTTTTCGCTCGATTCAAATCATACCATTCCTTTTATAGTAAGCCATAATAAATTTGTACAAGGAGCAACCCACGACTAGCCCCCTAACCGCAAATAATTGATACCGGAGACTACTTAAAACCATTTCTAAACTTTGTAAAAATATGTAGATGATATGCTTTTGGGTGTGTTTTTGGTGGGTTTTGGGAAAGAAGAGTGTTTGGGAATAGGTTTTATCAACCAATTCAGGTTAAATACATAATTGTTAGTTAATTGGTGTCTATACATCATTATCTTTTTGTAGATATGAAATTTTATTGTCTACCATTCCCTCCAAATGCTCAATAATAAACAGCAGCAACTTCACGCGATAGCCGTTTCGCTGGACCAATTTGCTGTGTAATTGCATCCGAAAGCCTAGTTACCAAATCCTGTATTTCTTCATATATGCTTTAGACTTTTAGCGATCTTAATACTGGTTTTACTTGACTTCATAGAATTACAACCACATTTTGTTCAGATTTCACGTCTGAATTAAAAATTTAAGCATTACGTAATTGAATGAACAGAAGCATCATCTTCTGTAAATATGTTCTAAAAGTCATATATAGATATGTTAAAGAAGTCAGGAATCACCTGTACGTTTTAACTGAACAAATACATCTATCATAAACCGAATATAACATGTCTTTGTAGATAGTATAAAGAAATATGTATATAGAAAAGGTTTTTACTATCTAGGTTCTGGGTATGTGACGGATAAGTGGTTGTATGAACTCCGTTCAGGATTATTAGATGACGAGTTTGCCTCTTGTGGTCTTCTTTCGGTATAGAAACCAGGTTCTTTAGGTTCAGGCAGTGGAATTTGGCTACCTAGCATAAGAACCACCATAGGCATGTCTGGTCTGTCTTCAGGATACTTTTGCACACATAGTAAACCTATGTGAACTGCTCGGCTCACTTCTGATTCAATATAAGGCCTGTTGATAAAGCTGTCGACGAGCTCCACATGCTTGCTGCTATTGTAAAGCCTCCACGCCTGAGAAATAGATGTCATGTTAGTACCTAAAAGATATGTACGGTACCAAGATGCTGTATTGGACAAATAGGAACAGAGTACTAAAATGACATAGTATCATGCTAGAAGTATTCTTAACTAAAGTAGAGGCTTTTGTTGTGATTAGAAAGAACATTAGGTGTAACTTACATGTCCAAGAAGATTGAGATCGTGATTGGCGTCTTGAAATCCTCTATTTTTCTTTCCACTTACTATTTCTAATACCAATACACCAAAGCTAAAGACATCAGATTTGGTGGAGTATATCCCATCAATAGTATACTCAGGTGCCATGTAACCACTGCAGGAAGTTAATGGACAAATCAGTTAGCTTTTGATTAGAAACGGTTGAAGTTGAGTTTATAAAAAATGTTGACATGAAGTCTTACTAGGTTCCCATTATTCTTCTTGTATTTGCTGAGGTGTCACTTCCTTCCATACTTCTTGCCAAACCAAAATCTGAAATTCTCGGATTCGTCTCTTTATCAAGTAATATGTTGCTTGCTTTTAGATCTCTATGAATGATTCTTAGTCTCGAGTCTTGATGAAGATAGAGAAGTCCCCTTTCTTACTGCACTCTATAATATCCCATTTCCATGATGACTAACAATAGATATAAGAATTAAGAGCAGAATGTAATTCATAGTAGTTAGATTTGAAGAGAAACTCACCAAAAATGAAAGTATCTAAGCTTTTATTGGGCATGTATTCGTAGATCAATATCCTTTCCTCTTCACCAATGCAGCATCCTATAAGCTTCACAAGGTTTCGGTGCTGTAGTTTAGCAATACACTGAACCTCGTTTTGGAACTCGTCCAGTCCTTGTATCGATTTTCCTGAGTTTCTCTTCACAGCGATTTCTTTCCCACCCTCCAACATTCCCTGAAAATCAGTTCGCATTTGGTATAGGAAGAGGGTATGATTGTTTAACTTTATAGCCATCCAAACTTAAGTTAATTAGTTTGACTTGAATATAACATTCAGATGATCGATTTAGATATATAAGAGTGATGGTAGTTCTAGCTATGATTTGTAGATCATGAATCATACCAATGCAGACATGGTACCAAAATTTATGAGTAATAGTACCTTGTAGACTGGACCATAACCACCTTCTCCAAGTTTGCAGCTATCTGAAAAGTTGTTTGTTGCATTGGCTATTGTATTGAAGTCAAACAATGGCAATTCCCAGTCTTCCCTTTTGTTCTCATTGACATAGGTGTTTTCACGAACAACCGTACTTAAATCTGTAAAACATAATTACACCATTAGTAACTCGCATGTTGATAGGACCTGTTTATAACTCCTAACAAAACAACACAAACCAAAAAGAATAAGGAAACATGAAATGATTGATCAACTTATCGGATATGACAAAGGCACTACCATTCTTTTTCTGCTTCCTTTTCTTGTAAACAAGCAAGCATATGCCGAGTAGCAAAGCCAATCCCACGACTACGGGAATGACTATAATTCTCACTCTCGTCTTTGATTTAGCTGCCATTTCTGTTGCATAAATTAAAGTTAAGTTATCCAAACCTTGAATAAACACAAATACATCACATAAATTAATGTTGACTTTCTTAAGTAATTCTGAGGCAGCCATTCGTACGTAGATATCTTGCCCATCTTCAGCATACGTTCTGATATCAATCAAATCATCGAACCAAATCAAACATCCACTTCCTCCTGATCTAATATCTAGATTTGCATAAGCTGTACAATTACAGTTCCTCAAGCATACTTTTTCACACTCCTCGAGGTTCATACTCACGTTAAACCATGTTTTCTGTGTATCTGGCAACTTCACGCCCGACTGCTTAATGAACCCATCTCCACCCTCACAGTTCAGCTGAACTTTCCTCACACACCGTTAGACCAATCTGCTCTTCTCCACTCATCTGGGAATCCCGGATCAAATCCTCTTAGGCATCCACAAGCAGGGGAACCGTTAATGTTACAGATACCATATCGACCACATAATCCATAACGGTCACAGTTATCCATCTGTCCAGTCACATAAAGCACCCATTCTTGTGTCCGTTCAACCCAAATAAACCGTTGTATAATCCCGTCGTTGCTCAAAATCAATCTCGACACAACAGAATTATTAACAAGCTCATACTTGTAATAAAGTTCCTTTTCATTGAATTCAAACTCAAATGTGTAAATATCATTTGGTTTTAAACTAGGCATCCCATTAAACCGCACCCTGCTCCATGGCCCAGAACTGTACTGCACTTCAGAACCTTTCCTCAGAAGAATTTGCGGGTATCCATCATAATCAAATCTATTTGTATACTCACCAGGTGAAGGATCATCAGCAGTCTTCCATGATGTTAAATATTTATCTAAACCTTTTACAAAGTCCTTCCCATATTTCATAGTTGGTAGGAATGTATCAGCAGGATAATCAAAACTTTGCCATAAGTTATTCTCGGGATCATTATCATTTTCATTCCTGATAACAAGATTTCCTGTATCTAGAATTTGTGCAACTGGATTATTTCCGATAATCGATGAATTTGATGACCAGATCCTCCTATCTGTGCTATTAAAGAGGATTAGAGTTCCTTCACCATTAAGTACTAACACACTTGAGTTATCAATAAGTGGAGTCTCTCTATTAGCAACCCATACGACAGTCTTGACAGCTATTTTGTTATACCATATTCCCAAATACCGATTGCTTGAAACATTGGAGGGACTGAAAATCCCATTTCAAAAGTTTCATTTTCTGAAACTAAGGTTTGGCCGTCAGTTATGTTTTGGTTTGCAGTAATGGTGCTTATCGCTGTTGAGGTTAACAAACAAGTAGAAATGATGGAGACAAATAGGAAAAAACGGAAGCTTTTTTGATTGATAGGCAGGTATTGATTCATTTCTCACAAATACTTCGCTTTGATTTCTCACAAACCCTCAAAATATTAGCTCTTTTTTGCTTCTATCTTTAGATTTTTATTTAAAGGAGAACATACCTGCATTGTCAAACTATATTCAAACTTAGGGGTCTTCTTTTTGGGAAGTACAGTCAAATTTATTGTCTATTCACCGTAGACCAACTAGAGTCTGTACACACTGTGAACATTATTTCTTGGAAATTAAGCATTGGTTAGTTAACTCATATAGCTACAGATGACGACCCTAACACATTACATGTAAATGGGTCGATATGAGTTATGCAGTATCTCTAACCTCTCAAATGGGTTAATCCAGATGATTTACTAACAAAAAAAAGGCTCAAACGGGTAGTGTCTTTAGTAGTATTTTCGGATACAATAATAAACTCATAAATTGCTTCATAAAATGAAGTTAATACTAACATAGTTTTGTTAGTTATATTTAGCACATTAAAAAATCGATAAAGAGTTGTTTATGGGTCAACCCACCCATTCCACCAACTCTACATATAGTATTCTTAATGCTTTGTCTCTTCGTAGTTGCCTGGCTTGACATTATCAATCATGAATTATCATTAAATTAATACGGCATATTAACTTTTTCATACATAAACTTTAAAACTGAATACGGCGTATCCAATACTGTGAACACGATGCATTCAGATTTTTTACAGAAACAACGTCTTGACTGTCTAGAACAGCATAAAAAATTAGTTTTTCAATTTTTGTCTTTATTTAACTTTATTGTTCGTATATTTGGTCTACTGTTGCTCTTCTTGGTTGTTTGTTTTTCAGGAAATCATGGAGATCAAGAGGAACATCGATGAAATGACAATAGAAGAGCACGTTGCTTATGAAGCTAAAATGGCATCAAGGAATAACCATATCTACAATTGGGAATATGCAAGATACGGTGAAGAAAAGTGGTACTTTAATGATGATGATATTATTTATGTAGGGTCCAAAGAAAAGGAATATCCTGCCATCAAGTGTAATACATGCGACAATGCTCCCGAGCTTGATTTTCTATTCCAACCTCGAGCACAACTACAACAAAGGGAAACATCTGACAGGCACAAAGATATAGATTATATGAAATTTTAGGGTTAATTCTAAGAATTGGCTATGAACTTTCAAAAAAATTCAATTGTTGGTTAAAAACTTTATAAAATACTACTATCACCTATGAAACTTGTAAATTCTTCAAATATTACACATATTGTCAAGTAATTAAGATTTATTTACATAGATCGTCCATGTGGCTTTAAAAAATTACACCAGTCGTCCTTGAGTCAATTACATAAAAAGTCCTTGTGGCTCTAAAAATTTACACCAGTCGTCCTTGTGACTATAAAATTAAACTAATCAAGATTTATTTACATAAATCGTCCTTGTAGCTATAAAAAAATTACATAAAAAGTCCTTTGTTGTACTTGCTTAAATTTGCCAACCAAGCTACTCCTAAGACCATATCTGCTATGTATAGACCAAATACAGATAAATATGTTATCACTAGGCAAGAAACAAGCTTCAACTAGAGTTCGTGACACAAGCGTTTGGGTCTAGGGCCATCAGCAAGTTTGAGACTCAAGTTTGCTGTTGGAATAACATGTAAGGAATCAGATAATACGTTGGATTATATCTATGCACAATCAAAGACATATGTTATGAGTTAGTTAATATACGTACACAAGCCACAATGAAAGATTGTAATTGATTTTACATATAGGAAGTTTGGCAGGAATAGCATGCATGCTCGAACTTGATGAGGGTCAGAAAACAATCGTATATAGGCACTTGTTCTCTTTAAATATCCATAATCTGAAGTATCTCAGATCTGCATAAAAAATAAAAAGTGGAAGTCGAGTACAATGCCCTAAAGGTTGTCCTTGTTCTGAACAAGAGCGCTTGATCTTTTTTCCTTCTCTTCCATATGCTAAAGTTAGTTTAATACGTAATGATGGTAATGATGAAATACTAAGTTTACTTAAATTTACTAATTTACGATGCTTAAAGCTTTCTCAACCTAGATGATAACTGATCTAATGGCTAACCAGAATATAAGAAAACTAGCTGATAATGTTTTTTTGTTGGACACTCTGAGGAATGCAAATTGTAAGAAGCTGGTAGTCATGAGCTCCAAAACCCATAACCCATGACCCAAAACCCATGACCCAAAACCCATGACCCAAAACCCGTGGGCAAAGAGGAGCGTCCCACGGTTCCCCCAGTTTACACTGGACGGATCCCTCAAGTAAGGGATCCGTGGGATCCGTGGAACAATAGCATGTTTTCTTCTATAAATAGTGAGCCATTTCTTCATTGTAGGTTGCCACTCCTATACATACTTTCACCTAATATTGTAAACTCTCTAACCTTAGATCCAAAGGATCTTTCTATGTAGTTTGTGTTTGTTTTTGTGTGATTCTCTAGGTTCCTCCTAAAGGCGAAGTCACCACCTCTTGAAGTCGAGCAAGCTCAAGTCCATGAGTTGCCATGCTTCGTCATCATCAAGACTACTGAGGTTCTCTTGTTGATAGTTCTTTCTTCCTCATTAGAAGTGTTGTGTCAAAGGCATTAGCAAAGCATGTCAAAAGGGTCAAGACGAAGGCATTAGTGAAAGGTGCTTAACGTCCGTGTCAAAGGCATTAGTGAAGGATGCCAAAAGAGTCAAGACGAAGGTATTAGTGAAAGGTGCTTAACGTCCGTGTCAAAGGCATTAGTGAAGGATGCCAAAAGAGTCAAGACGAAGGCATTAGTGAACCGTGTCAAAGGCATTAGTGAAGGATGCCAAAAGGGTCAAGTCAAAGGCATTAGTGAAGGATGCCAAGGGTGTACAATCGATATGGTGTATCGATGTACAAATAGAGATAGGTTGTATCCAAGGATATTGATATCCTTGATGATGTTGTAATAAGGAATGAGTCTCCTTTGGGATAGGTGTTGTGTAGTGTTGGGTAGTAGTTCCTCCTTTGTAATGGAACTCGGTATCTAGCCTTGTACCGGATAAAGTGTAGGAGACGTTGTGATAGGTGTGGTTCTACCTTGTGAAAGAACCCGGTGTCTAACCTTGTACCGGAAAAAGAGTAGGCGACGTTGTGAAGGCTTCTCCGCCATAAGGAGTTGTGTCGTGTAGTGCTAATGAACTCTCGAGTAGGTGACTCGGGGAGTGGAGTAGGGCAAGGAAGGTGTCCTTGTAGCCGAACCACTATAAATACTTGTGTCGTGGTTTTGTGTTTCTTACTCTTTACCTTTCCATTACATATTTACATACCTATCTATCAACGTACAACATACACATCTAAATAGATTGACATAAGTCGATCTAAATATTTTAAAACGAAGTTTTAATCGGTAAAACTATTCAACCCCCCTTCTAGTTTTCCACAAATATGTGTAATATTTGAACGAATTTACAAGTATCATAGGTGATAGTAGTATTTTACAAAGTTCGTTACCAACAATTGAAATTTTTTGAAAGTTCATAGCCAATTCATAGAATTAACCCGAATTTTTATGATGAAGAGTTTCCCGCTATCAAATTAAAATGTCCAAATAATGAGCATGAATAGTATTCTAATTTTGATTTTGAAAGATTTGATCTATGTCAATAAGTATCCATGTGAAATTTCTCATATTGTGATAAAATGGGATTTTATCATAATCTTTGAAAACTTCCCAAAGAATTATGATTTATTCATAAAAAGGGAACCTCGTCAAATAGGACTAGTATAACACGTCAAAACCCCAAACCATAAGTTATAGAACATAAACATCGACCCTAGGAAAAAATTAGAACTCCCAAACCAAAATTATCAAGGATCACTTAAGTCATCAAATTGCTAATATCTTTGGATCCATGTGTTGAACTAGTCGGATCCTCATACAAGGGATCCGTGCAATGTAAGATTTAATAAGAAAGAAATTATCAATGTGGAAGTTCCACTACCCACTTTACTCTATCAAGACTCACGAACATAAAACCTATTTCTTGTTCACATGAGCAAATTGATCATCTTCTTCAAGAAAACAATCTATTGTGTAAGTATAATCTTCACTACATTGTTATTTCCATTCCTTGATTCCTAGGATTAAAATTTTCATCTTAAGAAGTTGAGCTCAAATGGGTTTGCCATAATTTGTTACCACATTGTTTTCTAAGATAATCTAAATCAAAGAATTAACATTGTTAATACAAATTAAACTCATTCCTTGAATTCAATGAAGATGTTTTGAGCAAAATTGTGATTAATCCCATTAGGTTAGTATTCACACAATTGACACCACATTGTGGTTTTGATGTATAGGAACAATCATGCCTAGCAACCGCCAACAAGATTACCATGACACCGGTCACTACATTCCAATGTATCATCGTAAGGAAGGCCTAAGCCCAAAAGATAGAAAAGCCTTCAAGATATTAGAAAAGAGGCTCTTCCACGAAGGCCGAGTGGTTGAACCATCATTACTCAACAACACCAACATTCGACAAGTCTTTGGAGGAATTAACTTTGATTGCCTCTTGGACATTAATGAGCAAATTTTTCTGGTGTTTGTACTTGAATTTTACAAGATAATGAGAATCGTTCGGAATAAAGACAGGACCATTTCAATAGCCTTCATCATCAATGAGCACGAGTACACCCTCACTCTTGTAGAATTTGGAAGGATACTTCGTGTCCCATATCAAGGAGTGTGTATGTACTCTAACGAATGGTCGTTGGCGGAGCTACATGACATGGTAGATCATCATGAATTCACAGCTATCCCGAAAGCAACCACGGTAAGGGATACCGTCTTCATGGAAAGAGCATCTCCATCAAGAGTCACGAGAAACTCCAAGGTGATCTATAGGGATCTATTTCAAATGGAGCTTTCAAAAATGTTCCCATTATACAATAAATGGGAACTCGTGGTAAGGGAGAACGTCCTTTGCTTGAGAGGGAACAAAGATCATCCCAATGCTTGCTTGACCTTCATGATTTATTGCCTTGTACCCGGCACTCACTTCAACCTCGCCTATTACATGGTAAAAAGAATGGCGAGTGTGAAAAGCATGGACAAGATGGTACTCCCTTATGCAATGCTCCTGACCCATCTAGCAAACTTCATCTTTGCTCTAGATCCTTCTCCTTATTCCTATGACCATAGTTTCTGCAACAAGGTCATGGTGCCTCTATCCGATGGAAAGACTACATGGATCATGGTGGATGGCAAGAGACCTCACCCACTAACGGACTCATCGGATGAAAGAGAAAGACAAAGAGAAGGAGAAGGAAGTAGCAACCCCCTTGGCAACACCGATCTTGATCCTTTAGCATACATCAACCAACTGCCGGATATCCCAAGCCCTTCACAAGAGTGGCAACAAACTAAGGGCATATTCAAATGTTTTGCTAACTTCTTGATGAAGAAAAAGAAGTAGAGATGGTGGGGTGAAGAGTGATGGGGATGGAGATGGAGATGATGACGAAGGTGAAGTGGAAGGATGAGTGAATGGAAGGTAAGGTCATAGACCTTAATTTGTGAAACAATTTCTGAAACAATGGTCTGTAAACAATATTTATGTAGATTAGGATGTAGCTTGTAGGAGTTGCCATGATTTGGACGTAGACACTTTAACTTAGGAGCTAGGAAAATGAGATTTTACGACAACTTGATCTCATTCAAGTAGTCGATGTCACTCATTTTTTGTTACATTGTAGTCATCCCCACTTGTTATGTGTTATATTTGTTGTTTGCATATGTTTCTTGAATGTAGAAATGATTAGGATAAGCGTTTGCCAAGAGTGCAAAAGCGCACAATTCTTTGAGAAGCTCTTGGTCGTGATGGCGGATCCTCGGTCTATAACTAGCCGGATCCCTCAGATGAAGGAACCGTGGGATCCGGGCAAACAGATATGCAGCTACAGACCCCTTTTCATCAAACCATTCCCCTAGATCACATCATACTAGCTAAACATGATTCTTTAAGACCACTTAAGCCTTCCTCAAGCTCAGTAGGTCTCACACTCACCCATAGCTAACTTAGGATCAAATTCAAAGTGATTTTGATTTATCAATTCACCAAAACTCACCATTTTTCCGCTCCAATGCTCACACATTGTTCCTCACATCTCAAAACACTTAGCTTGATATTTCTCTCAATTTTAGCAAATTGATTTTAGTCATCCTTACTTTAAAATAGGCTTAAAACTAGTTTTTCATTTCTTTTTTTTTATGAATTTTCAAATTTCTCTTAAGTCATCATCTGATCTCTAGGATCAATTGCCATCATTTGTCATTCTCAAATCAATGAGTATCATCCTTAAACACTTAGTTGCACTCTCAAAAAGTCCACTTTTCTACCCAATACCATCATTAAGTATCCTCACTCTTTATGGTTGGACATTTAAGTCACCTATCACTTAAGACATCTAAGAAAAGTCAAACCCTTAAGATTTATAGATACTAGACCTTACAACATAATCACTTAACCACTTTTCTGTCTGACAGACGGATCCCTGGTTTATAACCAGACGGATCCCTAGTGAGAGGACCACAGGGATCCGTGTTCTGTAAAGCTTTTAATCACTTTTCTTTCAAAATTCAAACTCTCTTTGGTAATCTAAACACTTTTTCTTACCATTTAATGATTCCCTAGAGCTGAACAACACCATAGTTGACCTTGGTGTATGCCAAATTTTCTTAGTGGTCATGAATTTCATTCATTAACTCAAATTCGTCCTTTATAAACCAAACTCTCTTGAGAGCTTAAGTCACCATTCTTACCACAATCCTAAAAATCAGTAGTTATTACATCCTCACCTTCACTATGACTAAAGCGTCTAGTAAGAACTCTTCAACCAAAGGTTCATCCAAAAGAAATACTCATATGGTCCATGAGATATCATCCACTAAGTCATCACCCGTAAGAAGTCCAAATGCTAGAATCCCACCTCAACAATCTCAATCAACAATAGCCAAAAGAACCGCGAGAATTAGTATTAGACCTTTTGAGTTAGAAAAGGCTTCATCAAGCTCTAAACCAAATGCACCTAGTTCTAGTAAAACACCTAAACCTTCATTCCTAGAACATAGACTACATTCCTTTACCGAACCTCTTTCTCATCCAAATCTCTACTTATTAGAGCACTCACCACCGAGAACTTCCCACTCACCAACCTTCTCGTTAAATAGGAACCACCCACATCACCAAATAGTCCATCTTTGGAGACAAGGAACCACCAAAGACCTAATCATATAGAGGACTTTCCATTACCACCACCAACTCATGCATCATCACCTTCATTCTTAGTAGAACTTCATCCTACATTGCTCAATGTACCTCCACCATCATTTGTGGAGCCTCCTCAAAACAACCAATCTCCTCCGGTTCCTAGTCATGACAATAATTGCTCTAATTGTCAACTCACCCAAGGACTTGTTCAAGATGTACGAAATGAGTTGCATTTTATGTTTAATCATCTCCTTGAACGATTGGACCAAATCAACAAGTCTACTCATCCTTAGATTCAAGCACATTGATGCTTTTTAAGTTTTTCGTCACTTATTAGAATTAGTAGAAAATGTATTACATGTGTAAATCATTCTCTTAGTTTTAGAGATTTGTAGATCATTTCTCGTATTTTTATTGAATGAAATTACATGTTTTATGCCATATTGTCTTGAGTATATGTTTAGTGCCTTAATACATATCTCATTTTGATGTTGACATCACTTTTCACATCACCATTTCGCCTTAAGCTTTAGACGCATGGATCCCCGCTTTTGCTTAGAGGGATCCCTCCAAAGAGGGAACCGTGGGATCCGTGCAACAGAAGACTTGTTTACTACTAACTTAAGTCTTATTTGCAGAAAATTATGCTCTATATACTTGTTTTCTAACCTTTTTTTTTTTAGATTTTCAATACACACATGAAGACTTTGACACCCTTAGCTAGGGGGAGTTTCGTGTCAAAGCAATACATTGCAAAATCATTTGCAATATCATTCACATAGGATTACATTACATGACGTCCTTCTTGCAAAGTTGCAATCATCAAGGGGGAGCATATTCGTCACAAAGACGAAACCATTTGCAAACATAGTTGCAATGCACTAGTTTAGTATTTTCTTCTTCCTTGACGCCCTCACAAAGGGATGGACTCGTCAAGGGGGAGCTAAGTCTAGAATAATTATCCTCACTTACTTTCTATTTTTTCATTCTTTCTTTTCACATGTTTTTCTTAAAACAATGTGTTAGTTTCTTTTCGACGCTCTTTTTTGTTTCGACAAAAAGGAGGAGAAGAGAGTAAAAACTCCAATTCAAACTTTTATGAATTTTAGTTTTTTTCTTAAAATAGTATTATGTTTTGTCATCAACAAAAAGGGGGAGATTGTTAATACAAATAAGCCGTAAAAACGTTTATTTATATTTTACGATCGTCTAATATTTTGTCGATAACAAACGTAAAAGCATTTTAACGAAATAAATAAAATACGTAAATAGTTTGAGCCAATAGTTTACTAACACACTTACATTTTTACATAAAACACTAAACAAGTAATAGTGCTTTCATGATTTAGTAATGCATATGTACAACAACTAGTGTTTACATATTGGGTAGATATATACATACTTAGATTGTATTATAATGGGTAATAGAATGGGTAGAAGTTTAAGTATTTGACCCATTGACTAAATACATTGAATGTAGTTGGGTAAAACCCAAAATCCATAACCCATACCCATGGAGCATAACCCATTGCATGACATCATGCATAAGTCATAATGGGTATTATCCATGACCCATGGAACTAACCCATAACCCATGGACTATATGCATTGCATCTTCTAGATACATTGTATCAACTTGGATATAAAGTCTAGGACCCATGAACCATAACCCATGACCCATGACCCAAAACCTATGGGCAAAGAGGAGCGTCCCACGGTTCCCCCAGTTTACACTGGACGGATCCCTCAAGTAAGGGATCCGTGGAACAGTAGCATGTTTTCTTTTATAAATAGTAAGCCATTTCTTCATTGTAGGTTGCCACTCCTACACATACTTTCACCTAATATTGTAAACTCTCTAACCTCATATCCAAAGGATCTTTCTATGTAGTTTGTGTTTGTTTTTGTGTGATTTTCTAGGTTCCTCTTAAAGGCGAGATCACCACCTCTTGAAGTCGAGCAAGCTCAAGTCCATGAGTTGCCATGCTTCGTCATCATCAAGACTACTGAGGTTCTCTTGTTGATAGTTCTTTCTTCCTTATTAGAAGTGTTGTGTCAAAGGCATTAGCAAAGCCTGTCAAAATGGTCAAGAAGAAGGCATTAGTGAAAGGTGCTTAATGTCCGTGTCAAAGGCATTAGTGAAGGATGCCAAAAGAGTCAAGACGAAGGCATTATTGAAAGGTGCTTAATGTCCGTGTCAAAGGCATTAGTGAAGGATGCCAAAAGAGTCAAGACGAAGACATTAGTGAACCGTGCCAAACGTCCATGTCAAAGGCATTAGTGAAGGATGCCAAAAGGGTCAAGTCAAAGGCATTAGTGAAGGATGCCAAGGGTGTACAATCGATATGGTGTATCAATGTACAAATAGAGATAGGTTGTATCCAAGGATATTGATATCCTTGATGATGTTGTAATAAGGAGTGAGTCTCCTTTGGGATAGGTGTTGTGTAGTGTTGGGTAGTAGTTCCTCCTTTGTAATGGAACTCGGTATCTAGCCTTGTACCGGATAAAGTGTAGGAGACGTTGTGATAGGTGTGGTTCTACCTTGTGAAAGAACCCGGTGTCTAGCCTTGTATCGGAAAAAGAGTAGGCGACGTTGTGAAGGCTTCTCCGCCATAAGGAGTTGTGTCGTAGTGCTAATGAACTCTCGAGTAGGTGACTCGGGAGTGGAGTAGGCAAGGAAGGTGTCCTTGTAGCCGAACCACTTTAAATACTCGTGTCGTGGTTTTGTGTTTCTTACTCTTTACCTTTCCATTACATATTTACATATCTATCTATCAACGTACAACATACACATCTAAATAGATTGACATAAGTCGATCTAAATATTTTAAAACGAAGTTTTAATCGGTAAAACTATTCAACCCCCCTTCTAGTTTTCCACAAATATGTATAATATTTGAACGAATTTACAAGTATCATAGGTGATAGTAGTATTTTACAAAGTTCGTTACCAACAATTAAAATTTTTGAAAGTTCATAGCCAATTCATAGAATTAACCTCAATTTTATGATGAAGAGTTTCCGCTATCAAATTAAACTATCCAAATAATGAGCATGAATAGTATTCTAATTTTGATTTTGAAAGATTTGATGCTATTAAGTATGATGAATTTAATGATGAACGGTTTAATGCAATAGTATATGAGGATTTACATGATTTAGATACTCTACCCTCACCTTATTTACAACCACAACTACAACCACAACATGATGAGATTGCTTAGCATAATGTGGATTCCGTTGATGATATGGAAATAATGGATGACCTTCTCGTGAAGGATATGCAGGAAGAAGTTAGGATATTAAATCTCAAAGACTTAGAATTACTTAAACGGTTTTGGACACCTAATGTACAAGATTTACCCAAGCCAAAACCGGTAGTTGAACTATATCGCCTACAGATTCATTTCCTTGAACGATTAAATGGAGTGTGGAAAAAGGAACCAAGAAAGAAGCAATCAAAAAAGATGGAAGCTACGAGTCTAAGGGCAGAAGAAAATTTAGGAATTAACCCAAATAGCCCATGTCGCGTCATAATTGTTTCGGATGTTGACTTTTCTCATCGATTAGTCAATCACCCGAGTAAAAGTAAAATCCTTTGTTGCACTCACATTTAGTGCAAGATACCCTAGAACAACTTATTGAGCCAATCTTTTCTTTTTGTTTACACACTATTATCCGATTTTAGTTATTCAGGTAGATCGAAAGGACCAAAAATCTGTATAGACTATTCCAGAGAAATTAATTTCAGTTAACTTGTAATTACTATAGATGTTTTGTTACACCTATACACCTAGCCAACCGTGCAGATCTTTAAGTCTGGAACTCGTGGAGTTGTTAGTTAATCTTGGTTCTATGGGTAGAAATTCAAGGGTCATGAAAAGAGTATTATTAGTTTGAAGAATGTCACATTTTGACATATGCGAGATCTTAAGTGGGGATACATCCGCTTATTTTTAAAGCTTGCTTGCTTAATTAAAAAAATAATAGCTAGTATTCTTTATTTAGTGATAGTCGATGATGTTATAAATCACATTTATGTTGTCAAGATTGTAATCGCCAAAGTACAATGATTGAAGAAATTAAGCGGCAATGATTCATTATACTACATATTAGCGGATATCAGTTTTAACGCGTAGCTCTTATAAGCATGTCTCATTTCTATTTTTCCTTTATAATGAAGTTTTAATTTGTACATTGGGGACATTGTACATCTCAAGTAGGGGGATGGAAATAGAAATGAGTATTATATCATCAATTTATGTATTGAATTATGTTTTAATGTATTAAAAAAAAGGAAAAAAAATAGATATATAGTGCACAATAACACATAATTGGGTTGTTCATTATGATGTGATTGAAGGCCGAGTTAGTATGTATTATATGCTAAAGTATTAAGTTATCAGTGGATTTTGAGGCATCACGCTACAATTTACACACACTAACTCGATGATTATATATGTTGAAAGTCGAGTTAATGCATACTTTTTGCCCTAGTACTACTGTTTATATGGATTCAAGAGGGCACTACACTACAACATTTTGCATTAATTCAGTACACCTCTCATTTGAAGGCTCTGGATCAATTCTTGAACTATACTTTATGGAATCAAGTAGCTAGTAAGCGGGGATAGTGCGGACTTAGGATCTATTTGTTTTGTTCGTGTCATGTGCCCAACCTATAAATATTTTTGTTGGGAACAATATTTAAAGTTGATAAGACAAAATACATGAAAGATGAAGGACTATTGAAGACAAAGAAAGACAAGGGACCTACTTGGCAAAGAAGTATTTATTATCTAGTCCCTTATAGTCATTTGTAACCCTAGTATCTTTATTATATAATGAGATGTGGAATTAGGTTTATATGTGTCAAACAATGTAAACATCGACAAAGGTGTGTGTGTGTAAGTCTAGGGCGCGTGAGGTAAACGCCTAGACTAGGTGATAGTCGACTTGTAGTGTTTAGCCCCAAGGATCATTGATCCCCGTTGTGTAACCGCCTTAGAGTTGATCGCCTAGGATTATTTGTGGATGTGTTTTGTAGAACACATGATGATGATGAAGAAACCTTAATAATAACAATGATAGTTTGATTATTCCTTGTATATATATATTGTTCATTGTTATTTGTGCTTTATTGATAATCCTAGATAAGGACTAAACAACCTAGAGCATCGATTCTAACATGTGGTATCAGAGCGGGTTGCTCTTGATATCTAGGATCTACAAGGTTTCTCGAAGAAAATGGCGAAAAGATGAAGAAATTCGAATAAGAAAATTTTCGTATATGTTTCTGCAGCACTGTTTTGTAACGATCATAACTTTTTCGTTAACCGTTGGATCGTGACGAAATTTTTGGTGGACGTTCTTTATATATCAATCTAACCTTTCACCGAAGGGATCGTCGATCTGAGCTTCCAATAAAAAGATATACTATGTCGAAGTCTGCTGCAGAAAGGTTTTTCAGAAAATTAATTTTAAGGTAAACTAAGATTTTACATCAAGTTCCATTTATTATCATTACAAAAGGCGCATATCCGATTGGTGGAGTAATTAAATCGTCTTGTGGTTTGTGTCTTGGGATCCATAACTATATATTATCAAACTTGATTCTTTTATTTACGAAGAAGAGATTTATTTTGCATGATACTTTGACTCTTCATGGTAAAATATCAATCTTGGTATTATCATTATTGTTATGTCGCCGCTTCAGACATTATTGCTCGTGGAAATTAGTAGTGCTCGAGGTTTTCGCTTCCACCGCTAAGTTGTTGTTGATCATTTGTACCCACTGCTACAAGCTTCTCCATACCACTGCTAAACCTAGTCGTTACCACTGCTACCACTCGAGTGTTTCCACTGCCAGGTTATTTGGTTACCACTGCTAGTAGATCTTGTTTCCACTGATAGGATTATTGTTACTACTGCTACCACTCGCGACTTTCCACTGATCGTACTTTGGTTATCAATGCTATCTGAAGGTTGTTTTGAGAATATATTATGGGGTATTACATGGGAATGAAGTACATGGTTGGTCGGTGGGTGTATGATTCTTCTTTGTTCACAATTGGCTGGTATTGCATGTGATGTCTTTAATGTATAAAGGCTATTTGAGATTGCATGGTATATTTGGTGGAAGTGAGCATGACATTTGTTTTGAAAGATATATTGAATTGTATCTTATTGGTGACATGCGAGAAGGTAGATACTATTTTTATGGTCATTGGTCGATTATAAGGTTGCAATTGGTACATATTTATTATAAATTGGCTTGGACGGCATGATATATTATTTGGTGAAGGGATTCTTGAGTGATTTGATTTGGAATATTGCTTTCACAATTAGTACTGCTTGTCGCTCAAAGTCAGATTTTTGGTACTGCTTATATCATTCGATATCGGACAATGAAGGATTTTTGGTTTTCGAATGAGATTGGAAGATGTTGGTCGACACACACAGAGGTTTGGTCACACACACAAGAGGAGTTTGGTTTTTGTTCTTAAAGGTTTTAAAAGCTCGAATTTGGTTTCTATTGAAGAATTGATTACTGAAGGAGGTTATTTATCACTTATTTGAAGGTGAAGAGGATTTCTTAGATGCGTGTTCTTATTTTTGTACATTCTTATTGTGACAAAGAATTGACAAAACACTTGAAGGAGTTACGTTATTGTGCTCGGTGATTATTGTCAAGAGATTGCGGTCTCCCATACATGGTTATCGCTCGAGTCATGTGGTTTGTACAAGACATAAGACATACATTTTGGTTATTCTACTTCTTCAACAAGTTTGTTATATTTGGTTTTCTTCACAAGTAATCATTACAAGGAGCTTTCAGATTTGAAGAATCAAGAAGATGGTTAACACATGGGTTTTGGGAAGCTTATTGTTCAATGTTTAAACCATCTACATGCATCATTCGAGGGAAGATTTTACTCTTGTAATTCATTATTATTACTTTTGGTTTAAGTATCTAGTGGCTTAAGTTCATTTTTATTTGCGGAAAACTTCATGGTGGGTAATTTGAGACATTAGATGGCTGAATTGGAAGTGTGGTGATGATTTGTGATGGTCAAGATCAAAGTTGCTTATATTCGCGGTTCTCCTAGTGGATTATGACAAAAAGGGGAAGAAGTACTTGGAAGCTGCAACTTGAAGATTCTTGGTGATTTCATGTTTAAGGTGAAGTTTGTTTATCTTTCATGACATATTTATTCGTGCTTATTTGGTTTTGTCATTATCAACTAGGGGAAGATTGTTGGGAACTATATTTAAAGTTGATAAGACAAAATACATGAAAGATGAAGGACTATTGAAGACAAAGAAAGACAAGGGACCTACTTGGCAGAAGTATTTATTATCTAGTCCCTTGTAGTCATTTGTAACCCTAGTATCTTTATTATATAAAGAGATACAGGAATTAGGTTTATATGTGTCAAACAATGTAAACATCGAGACAAAGGTGTGTGTGTAAGTCTAGGGCGCTCAGAGGTAAACGCCCAGACTAGGTGATAGTCGACTTGTAGTGTTTAGCCCCAAGGATCATTGATCCTGTTGTGTAACCGTCTTAGAGTTGATCGCCTAGGATTGGGGTGTGGATGTGTTTTGTAGAACACATGATGATGACGAAGAAACCTTAATAATAAGAATGATAGTTTGATTATTCCGCTGTGCATATATATTGTTCATTGTTATTTGTGCTTTATTGATAATCCTAGATAAGGTCTAAACAACCTAGAGCATCAATTCTAACAATTTTCCATGCCTATATCCTACCCTTAGTCATTCTAGCCTTTAGCGTATTCGAGTTAAGGATTTGAGCAATCATAGGGGTCTCGTCCATGGATTTGGGCATGCGCTTGTGGTTTTGTCGCTTTTTCTGGAATAATGTTGTTGGTGGAGACAACTCTTCAAGAATGACTTAAACTGTAAGCTTATCATTATGTGTCAACCCTCATTTTTTACTTCTGGAATAATTAATATCAATAGACTCTAGTGGTGGAGAATTGAAATTTGGTCAGCCTATGATAGTAGTTACACCATGACTGAGCCCTTGAGTGATCAGAAATTATAACACATAAACAGCGAGAGATAGAGTGATATTTCTTTTCCCCTTTTCGTGAGGTGCTCGGTTTTTCAATTGATTTGAAGTAGGTTAAAAATTTTAATTCATATTTTCTAGGTTCTAGAAGATATTTTTCATAACTAAAAATCGAGAGTCTACTTGAGAACAAGTAAATTTCAAGTGGGGAGATATTTGATGACATCAAATACAGAGTAATTATACGTATCATTTATCCCATTTACATTGCTTCTTTTATGTTAATTTATATGAGATTTGATACTTAACCGTTACTTTTGTAACCGAGTAATATTGTAACAATTAGAGAAAGTTACGGAAAAAAACGTGTTTTGGAGCAAAAACAAAGATACTGAAGAAAGTCTATTGATCAGACATTCAATACGGCATATTGATGCTAAATAGATACACCGTATCCATTCACTTAAAGAGTTCATGATCTTTCTTGACTTTGAAGAATATGGCGTATCCATATTTAGGAATACGTCGTATATGAAACTTGGTCGATTTAAAGAACACGAGATATTTGAAGAATACGGCGTATAGATTATAAAGATACGCCGTATAAGAGCCCTAACTATTTCAAGACTCATGACGGAGTTACATGGAATACAACGTTTCCAATACTGAGAATACACCGTATATGAGCCTTAGCTGAGATATCAAGTGAAGAATCGAAACTTAATGAAGAAATCAAGATTACATGATGATACTCGGAGATGCTTTAGTATTTTGACCATAATTTCTTCATCCGGACTCTGTTTTAGTTGATTCAAGCGGCCACATGAAGAGAAGAAAGAGATCTACCTGTTCAAGAGGTCAATATGGCGTATTGGGCTATATGAATATGTCATATTGGTAATACACCATATTAGGGACTTTAAATATGGCGTATCAGGGCATATTCGTACTTGGAGGCTACTTTTACCTATTGAATACGGCGTATTTGACCTCCTAATACGTCGTATCGACGTAGATACCGCAGACAATATAAATAGAAGACCCATAAACGACTTAGGGCATCATTGGGAACCTCCGGTCATTCCCAGCGTCCAAAACACCCCAAACGATAGAAGACCCATATTAAAGACCACATCATCCTCAAGAACATCTCTAATCATAGTTACATCACTTAATCATTCGGTTAGCGTATCATATTTACTATGTTTTATACTTTACACATTGTGATTATGTTTATGAACTTTGTTATCGAGATTATGGGCTAACACCTTAAGTGTTAGCCAAGTTTAAAACAATTAAGTGTTTTTATATGTTTTACTGATTACTAGTTTACCTTGTTGTATATTTTTATTTTTATCGTCGATGCTCATTTATTTACTTGATCTTGGTTATCTAGGGACTAGATCTAGGGTTATAGCATAAAATTATGTAACTTAAATAACGACATTAGTGGTTATTGAATTATTAACCTTAGATCCGAATCATAATAATTGAATGTCCGAAAACCAATGGTATTGGTCCTAGCTTAGAGTACAAGTCGGAAGATTCCTAAGTAGGTTCTCTTATTGTGGTTAGTATGTAATAATCGCTAGGTAGATAATTATAAGATTGAGTTAAATAAGTTAGTAAAACTCGTAGAAGTTTAGGTTACATTTATGTCACTTAAATAGATTATAAATAATAGTTGAAGGACATTATGCGGGTTTGTTCATTCGACAAGATTACCTTCATCATAGCCTAGGATTAAGGAGAAGACCCACTTGTTTACATTAGTAAATCACCAATGAGGACGGTACCTAATTAGTAATTATTGCACTAGTAAGACATATCACTAATACTTAATTGGATAAACCAGGTTAGCACGTTCTTCTACCATTCGACTTCACTTTACCAATTATTTACTTTGTTTTGTTATTTACTTTTAATAGTTAAGTAGTAATCCAAAACTTGTGCTAGTATCTCAGGCTAAAACCTTCTATTTGTGTTAGTTTGGGTTATTTAATTAAATTAGTTAGTAGAATGCCTTTAGGATTAGTATTTAAGAAATTCACTCTTGACGAACGACTCGTACTTACCCCACTAGCTACATTGATCGGGTACACCGCCCGTTACTGTTAGTCTATAGGTTAGTTCGGCAAAATATAAATAGTAAAACTTGGTTTAAAATATATAGACCTATTAGAACACATCGCACACATACTTCTCAATCCAAATCCATATCTTGATACCAAAAATGATGTCCCACCTAGGCCATCACACCCTCCACCACAACCATCCCCATTACTCATCATAGGTAGAAATCTTATACCTACATTCAACAACACTTAATACTACCCACTGAGATTCTCTAAATGGTTGAACCCACCACATCCACCATCATCAAGAGGTCCATTTGACCTCTCACCCTATGAGTACCAAAGACAACTACATGACATTTGTTGCATGTGTTGTCACTACAACTGTGAACACATTCACATGCTTCAGAAAAGGGTCAGTTTGATGTTTGCATACATCCAACACCATTTCGAATCTCCACCCGCGCCACCAACGAACCCACCAAACTAAGTGTCGGTTTATCGTCAAGCCATAACATCTACTAGAAGTATTTTTTTTTCTTAGTTTATTTGTCATTTTTTAGGACTTGTTGACCTAAGTTTCAAATTTTACATTGTTTCTTTGATAATGGAATGAGGTTACTTAGTTTGTGTGTTCTCATGTCTTGCCATGATCTCGTTTATTGCTTGACATGTTTGCGGTTGTGCTTTTGGTTGTTTATGGTTGTTTCAATATTGTAGTTTTGATGTTGTGATGATCATCATATTTGTGCTTATACACTAACTTTGTTTTGTAGCATGAATCCATAGCTCGATTCCTTGGTGCCCCAAACACGGGGAAGTACACACCGAGGAGGAGGATTTGCATAGCTAGTAAGCTTCCGCCACGCCACTCTACACTGTTAATACAAATAAGCCGTAAAAACGTTTATTTATATTTTACGATCTTCTAATGTTTTGTCGATAACAAACGTAAAATCATGTTAACGAAACAAATAAAATACGTAAATGGTTTAAACTAATAGTTTCTAACATATTCACATTTTCACATAAAACACTAAAACAAGTATAAGTGATTTTATGATTTAGTAATACATATGTACAACAACTAGTGTTTACATATTTGGGTAAAATATACACATAACTATTATGTAGTATATTGGGTATTATAAATGGGTAGAAACTTAAGTATCACAACCCATTGGGCAAATACATTGAATGTAGTCAGTACAACCCAAAGCCCATAACCCATGGATCTTGACCCATAACCCATTGCATAACATAATACTTATATCATACATGGATAATATCCATAACCCATGGATCAACCCATACCCAGTGACTAAGTGCATTGCACTTAAAGATACATTGTATCTAGCCAAAGATCAATGGTTCAACCCATGACCCATAACCAAAATACCCATGGGCAAAGAGGAGCGTTCCACGGATCCCCGGCTTTGTGCTAGCGGATCCCAAGTGGAAGGATTCGTGGGATCCGAGGAAAAGCGAGGATTTTTCCTCTATAAATAGTGAGCCATTTCTTCATTATTGCTCACCCTTTTCTAACACACTTTCTCCCCTTAGTTAAATCTCACTAACCTTAGATCCAAGAGATCTATGTTTGTAGTCTTGTTTTTGTGTGATCTTTTAGGTTCCTCCTAAAGGCAAGATCACCACCTTTGAAGTCGAGCAAGCTCAAGTCCATGAGTTGCCAAGCTTCCTCATCATCAAGGCTACTAAAGTCTTCTTGTTGATGATCTCTTTCTTTCTTTAAAGAAGTGTAGTGTTGAAGACATTAGTGAAAGATGTCTCAAGTGTCAAGATGAAGATATTAGTGAAGGGTATCTATCGTCTATAGGATAAGCACTTGTGGTAAGTGCTTAGAATTCAAGACAAGAAGCATTAGTGAAAGGTGCTTAGAAGTCAAGACTTGAAGCATTAGTGAAAGGTGCTTCGAAGTAAAGACACAAGACATTAGTGAAAGGTGTCTTGTAGATCTAGTCAAAGGCATTAGTGAAAGGTGCCTTAGATGTACATTCGATATGGTGTGTTTCAATGTACTAGATAGACTAGCATTACATCCAATGATATTGATGTCCTTGATGATGTTGTAAAGGAGTAGATCTCCTTTGGGATTAGTCTTTGGTGTAGTGTGGTAGTAGTTCCTCCATTGCAATGGAACTAGGTGCTTAGCCTAGTACCTAATAAAGGGTAGGCGACGCTGTGAAGGTGTAGTTCACCCAAGGTGTGAAAGAACTCGGTGGTTAGCCTAGCACCAGTATAAAGGGTAGGCGACGTTGTGTAGGTGTGGTTCGCCTTGGTGTGAAAGAACTCGGTATTTAGCTTTGTACCGTAAAAAGGTTGCTTACGTTGTGAAGGTTTCTCCGCCATAAGGAGATTGGTGTAGTGTTTATGAACTCTCGAGTAGGTGACTCGGGGAGTAGAGTAGGCAAGGAAGGTGTCCTTGTAGCGAACCACTATAAATACTCGCGTTGTGGTTTTGTGCTTCTTACTCTTATCTTTTCATTACATATCTTAATATGCTTGTTTATCAACATCCAACACACACAACCAAATAGATTGACATAAGTCGATCTAAATAGTTTAAAAGGAAGCTTTAATTGGTAAAACTATTCAACCCTCCCCCCTTCTAGTTTTCCACAATTGGCATCAGAGCTTCGTTACCAAGTTTCTTTAAGTATATTGTACTTTAAAAACTTGATACGATCCATGGTTAATTGAAAACTACAAAGAAGGTTTTTCATAAAAACAAACACCATGTCTTTTAAAACTATATGTTTGGATGTTGATTTGATAACAACATTTTTCTTATTTATTTTTTTATTTAATTGCACTAATCTTCCTTGTCATGTTGATTAGTCAAAGCTCATACCCACCAAGCTTTAGGAGTCACTTGGTAACAAGAATACCTTCCTTAAGAAGGTATCTTAAACGCAAAGGAGCGGGAATAGTCTAAGTGACATTTGCTGTGTCATTTGTAAAGACATTCCTAAGTCGCTTAAAGGTATGATTTTCTTTTACTTTGCTTGATAATTAAGTATACCTAGTTAGGTATTTATATGATTATCTTTTGTGCAAATTACATGTTTTACTTCAAGCTTCATTAGAAGCCTTTTCTCACATACGTGTTTTATTTCTCATATAAAGTCGTAGTATATAAAACTTATGTTTTGTTTCTTTTAATCCAATAAAACAAAACACAAATTTCAAAAATTCCTCCTTCCCCATAAAACTCCCACCGTCGACCACTTTATCAAACCTCACTTTTTCAAATCTTCCAATTTCAAAAATTTCCTCTCATTCAAAACTTCATCTTCCTCCTCATTCCATCTCAATCGAAATCAAGAAGATCCGTCATCAACATGGTTTACATCGCACTCGTGCTCATCGCCCTAACACTCATCGCACTTGTGTTCCTATGATGAAGTTTGTTGGTGTTTATTCGTCCCAAAGGTGGTGAGATAATCAACTTCGCAGAAATGCTCAACTGCTCAAGAGAAACAAAACTAAGGTCGCAGAAAGATACCACTTGATGGTTACCGGATATCACTTGAATCGTGTAATCACTTTCCAAAGTAAACTATTCGACCCTAATGCCCGGGTATCACGAATATCTACTTGGGATAAGACCAAAATGCGCTTAGAGAATTAGGCACAATTCTTTAACCCTTGCGCTTATAAGAGTTATGTGTTTTCGTGTCTTCTTCATGCATGTTCGGATCTCCTATTTATAGGAGGTTACTCTTGACCGCTCCAATGGAATTATGAGTATTAATCGCCCATTAATAGCCTCATAATCATCCCCATTATAGCAAGTTAGTGGTTACATGACCAATTAAACGTGGTCATAATGATGCGCTTGTAATCGTCATTTATCAAGACTTATATCAAGATTTCATAGTGCTTTCGGTGGTTACCTTTGCTTCAAATGAAACGCCACCGCTTCAAAGAAGCACAACTTGGTGAGATACCACTTGGAAACATCGATCCCGCTGGCATCGCTTTGGAAACACCGATAATCGATGTTAACCACAACAAGACTTTCACCAAGCACTACCAATACATACCACTATTAGAGTCGTGGTGTTCATGGACCTTATGGGTGTACACTCCGCACCTCCTAACCCATTACAAGGTGTGAACCATCCCACAAGTGCACTAAATTTTCCAACAATCCTCCCCAAATTTAGTTCACTCCTTTGCATGTAAAATAAACATCAAGCAAAACATGTGCATAAACGAAAATGTCCCGAGATTGAATTTCCATCTTAGTAATTACACGTTCAAATATTCGAGAATCGGGGTGTTCTAAGAATTGAACCCTTCAACCCATTTGAATACCAAGATAACTACACACAAGTTTTCAAACACTTAAAAGCTCCCGACACTATACAAGCCATGTGTCCATATCCAAATTCATAAATGTTGTAAAAGCTAAAAGTCCAAAAGCTTCTCAAGCGGCAAAACTTCAACATTTACATAGGTGGTTCCTCTTTAGTCATGCTCCCGCCAAGCACTTTTTCAAAGAAAATATAACCATTAAGAAGTAAAGACTTCATCCTCCTTTCAGCAGAGTTCGAGCACAACCTTGGGATGTAAATAAAACATGTGCTCCACCACCGAATGTTCACTTTCCACATTGAACTCAGCTCCTAAGTTTCCTCGTGAGGAGTGGGTGTCCTAGCATTCAATGACTAAGTTGGACTTAGACCCATCCCTTTAGCGACTTTATAACCAAGTCTCAGCCGCACCCTTCGCAAGTGATCGCCTAAGTTCGTTGAGATCTCACAAACTCTATAGATACCACCCCATTCATGATAAGCTCACGAATCATGCTATGCCCGACACCCAAGTGTCTAGACTTACCATTGTACATCCGCTATAAGCCTTAGCCTATGTAGTCGCACTATCACACCGGATAGAAATAGGTGCTATAGGTTTAGGCCACAATGGAATCTCAAGAAGCAAGTTTTTCAACCATTCACTTCTTTACCAAAGAATGCTAGAGCCACAAATTCGATTCCATTGTTGAACCGGTGATGCAAGTTTGCTTCTTCGATGCCCAAGAAATTGCACCTCCACCAAGTAGAATACCCACCACCGGTAGGTATTTAATTGTCTTCGAGTTATCGATCCAACTTGCATCGGTGTAACCTTCCAACATCGATGGGTAACCAAGATATGAGACTATAATCCATAGTTCTCTTCAAATACTTGAAGACTTTGAACCGCTTGCCGATGATGAGCACTAGGATTACTAGTATACCGCTCAATTTTCCCACCGCAAAACCAATATCGTGTCTTGTACAAGTCATGGCATACATCAGGCACCAATTACCCTAGAATACTCAAGTTGAGATACGCCTTGCCATGATTAGCATCGCTTCTCACAAGTATCCATAGGTGTACTCATCGGATTACAATCAAAGTAATTGAATTTCCTCAAGACTTTCTCAATATAATGAGACCGAGATAGAAATTCTATTACTTTCATGTTTAATCCTTATACCAAGGATAACATCGCCTCCCCATGTCTTTCATGGAGAACCTTGATGACAAAATTCCTTTGTCGTCAACTGATTTTGGTCGGTGCAAAGATCAACATGTCATCAACATATAGACAAATGATGACTCCTTTACCGGATTCATCAAATTTGCTATATACACATTTGTCGACTTGGTTAAGAACATAACCACTAGACAAAACCACTTCATCAAACTTTTGATGCCATTGCTTAGGTGCTGCTTAAGTCCATAAAGAGACTTAATTAGTTTACACCTTGTTTTCATTGCCGTGCATGATGAAGCCACGAGGTTGGTTCATATAAACTTCCTCTTCCAATTCACCATTCAAGAAAGTTGCTTTCACATCCATCGATGAATAACCGATTGTGAATAGATGCCATAGCAATCGCCAGTCTTATGGTAATCGTCACGAGCCATGTGGGCATAAGTATCAAAATAGTCTATTCCCGACTTTTGTTTAAAGCCCCGAATGACTAGTCTAGCCTTGAACTTTTCAATAGTTCCATCTACCTTCATTTTCCTTTTGAAAATCCATTTGCAACCCAAAGGTTTGCAACTGTGAGGTAGATCAACCAACACCAAGTGTTGTTGCCCATGATGGAATCCATCTCATCATTGATTGCTTCTTTCCGAAAGCAATGTCCGGGACTTCATTGCTTTTCAAATGTTTTGGGGTCATCCTCAACAATGAAGCAATAAGAGTATTGGTCCGAGACCTCATCCCTAGTACCTTCAACTAAGTATAGTTGAAACTCGTGTCCAAATGACTTTGGAGTCCCGACCCTTTTGCTTTTCCCGAGCACGTGTTGAGTTGTTGAACCACAACCTCATCGAGGACCACCGATGGTTCATCATCAGTACCTCGATACACCAGTGTCATGAGTTTCATTAGGAATCCTCGACTTGGTCTAGGGACCGATGAGAATCTATTCTCATCAAAATCTGCATCCCTTGATTCAATTATTGAGTTAATCGAAACATGTTTATTAGGTTCAATAACATAGAACCTAAAAGCCTTGGAATGCTCAAGATATCCAACAAAGATGCGATCAATGCCTCTTTCACCCAAAGTCTTTTGCTTTGGATCGGAGTCTTACAATTTCTACACCCCAAACCTTGAGATAATTCAGTTGGGTTTCTTTTTAGTCCGAGTTCATAAGGGTAACCTTGTTCCTTTTGTTTGGAACCCTATTTAATAAATAGCAAGTCGTTAACATAGCTTCTCCCGAACCCTTGACTCGATCCGAATAGGACAACATGGAATTAACCATCTCCTTCAACACCTGTTTTCCTTTCGTAAATACCATTTTTTGAGGAGTATAAGGCGATCGTTTCATGGATAATTCCAACAGATGAAAATCGAGTATCCATGTACTCACCTCCCTATCGATCCTTAATCTTTTGATCAAAGACCCAAGTTGTAATTCAACTTCGCTTTAAACACTTTGAATTTATCTAATGCTTCATCCTTGGTATGTAATAGATAGACATAACAAAATCTAGAAGCATCATCAATAAATGTCACAAAGTACTTCTTATTTCCCAAAGAAGGAGTGGCATGCAAATCACACAGTCACGTGAATAAGCTCCAAGATCTTAGTCTCACGACTAACACCGAAAGGGTTTCTTGGTTATCTTGGTCAACATGCAAGTTTTACACTTTTCGGTGTCCATGTCAAAAGTGGATTAAACCATCCCTAGACATATCTTGCATCCTTTTATAGTGAACATGACCAAGTCTTGCATGCCATAGGCTAGAATCAGTGTCAGTGGTTGTCACAAAAGCTGAGTTAACATTGTCAGTAGAAATATTAAGCCTAAACATTTGATTACATAAATAACCAAAACCAATAAAAGCACCATGCTTAGAAAGCACAAATTTATCAGATTCAATAACTTGTTTATATCCATGATTATTCAAAATACTACTTGAAACCAAGTTCTTCCTGATATCAGGAACATGAATAACATCAAGCAAAGTTACAATCTTTCCTGAACTAAACCTAAGATCTACACAACCACGACCATGCACCAAGGCTGTTGACTCATTTCCCATGTGAAGAATAGAACCATCATTCAGTGACTCATAAGTCTTGAACCAGCTTCTATCTTTACACACATGAACTGTTGCACCGAGTCAACCCACCACGCAACATCATCATCCCGCACATAAAAGATTCAGATACATATGTAACATAATAAACCGAAAAGACTTATTAAACATATTCGACCTTTCAGTGAGTTGGTGAACCACCACTCCCGAACCATTAGTGCACGATCCATTGGCTTTACCACCAACTTTAACACCCTTGCGGTCCCTTTTAATGTGACCGGTCTTGCCACATTTCCAACAAGTAGGTGTTGCCTTCTTGTTAGGATCGCCTGTGTTATCATGAAATTTGCGTTTGCCTTTGTTGTCATTGTACCGGTGGAGTTGTTATGCTCCACCATATTGACAACAGATGGTCCAAAGACATTGCTACTCTTTGGCTTGTCATTATCCCGCACTTGAGAGATTCCTCATATGCGGATGATCGCCCAACTCAACAAGAGTTAACTCCTCCTTCATATGTTTCAAGGTATGCTTGAAATCTTTCCATGAAGAAGGAAGTTTATCAATAACACAAGAGACTTGAATAGCCTCATCCATGTGCATATTGTGTTGTGTAAACCTTCCAAGTATTCCAAGAAGTTCATTGTATTGTTCCATAACCGGTCTTGAATCGGTCATTTTGTAATTTGTGAAATTACTAACAAGGAACTTCTTACTTGATGCATCCTCACCATATATTTGGCATCCAAGGAATCCAGTTCTTTGGAAGATTCAAAGTTCGATAAATATCAAGCAGAGAATCGACATACCATTGAGAATAAGACCTCTGCATATGTAGTCATCATTCTCCCACTTGCTCCTCCTCCCGATCCGATCCACGTAGCATCATCACCATCATCGGGAATTGGAGTAGTCGGACATACACCACACTCATGCTTGATGCGGCAAGAAGTGCATCTTCTTCGCCGCCCTCCTAAAGTCCACCCCTTCAAACTTGTCCACTTAGCAAAGTTTGAAGCCATGTGTTTCATTGCGGCGGTTGCCATTGATTATCACTAAATAGTTTACTTTGATTGTTGGTGTTTATTCGTCCCAAAGCGGTGAGATAATCAACTTCGCAGAAATGCTCAACTGCTCAAGAGAAACAAAACTAAGGTCGTGAATGTGAGATACCACTTGATGGTTACGGATATCACTTGAATCGTAATCACTTTCCAAAGTAAACTATTCGACCCTAATGCCCGGTATCACGAATATCTACTTGGGATAAGACCAAAATGCGATTAGAGAATTAGGCACAATTCTTTAACCCTTGCGCTTATAAGAGTTATGTGTTTTCTGTGTCTTCTTCATGCATGTTCGGATCTCCTATTTATAGGAGGTTACTCTTGACCGCTCCAATGGAATTATGAGTATTAATCGGCCCATTAATAGCCTCATAATCATCCCCATTATAGCCGTTAGTGGTTACATGACCAATTAAACGTGGTCATAATGATGCGATTGTAATCGTCATTTATCGATGATTTATATCAAGACTTTCATAGTGCTTTCGGTGGTTACTGCGCTCAGTTGAAACGCCAACGCTTGATGTAAGCACAACTTGAGATACCACCGGTGGAAACATCGATCCGAAATCTTGCCCGGTGGAAACACCGATAATCGATGTTAACCACAACAGTACTTTCACCAAGCACTACCAATACATACCACTATTAGAGTCAGGGTGTTCATGGACCTTATGGGTGTACACTCCGTACCTCCTAACCCATTACAAGGTGTGAACCATCCCACAAGTGCACTAAATTTTCCAACAAAGTTCACATATGGAGACATTTACTTTGTGTTGTTAATCTATATTGGGGTCATATACCCAATCCTTTGTATCATCCTTAGTATTGAAATGCAATATTATTAATCTAGTTTATCTAGGTTACTATTATGTGTTTATCATTTCTTTTGATTTATATGCTTTATATTTTGTGATACATTAGAGGTCATGTATGCATGCTAAAAGAAAATGTAGGATAAAACATACTGTGGTATAAAAAGCAGAAACCTATGCTTTTATCAAATTTGTTTCACATTACTCGATCCACGGATCCGGAAGATATACTATCCGGATCCCTTTTGTAAAGGAACCGTGGGATCCAGACATCGAAAAACAGTTTTCATGCAAAACTAAAATCCACTAGAAAGTCAAAACATTGAGTAAGTTAAAGTGTTAAATACCATTGTTAATAAAATCTAGTAAAACATTAGATTATCATAGGTTGATCATTAACATCACCTCTTTCTAAACCCATCACTTATAGGTTCAACTATGACGCATGAATACGAGTTTGATTTTTCACTCACTAGCGTCTATACTCCTAACATCTCTCTTGAACCCAACACACCGGCAATCATGTCCGTGGGTTCAACAATCTCGAAACCCGTCACTTCCATGAAGGACGATTGTAGACACCCTCTACAATTCAAGAAGGTATCAATACCTCCTTCCGAGCAATAGGACTAGAATGTCTTCTTGAAATCAACGAGAAGATATGTCCAAGGTTCATAATGGAATTCTTCCGTCAAGTCGAACTCGTTCGTAACGAGGATCGCTTCTCATCTCTTTGGTTTTATATCAAAACCAAAGTTTACTCTAACCCTTGGGCATTTTGCTCACATCCTCCGGATTCCAAATCATGGACAATGTGCCTTCACCAAAGATTGGTCTCTTGATTCTCTCTTCAACTTTCGTGAAGAAAATAGTCCATATTGTTCACACATACCCTCCTAAGATTTAAATCGCATAATATGCAAACCTCGACCATATTAGTCCAATCCAAACATTATCCATACACGGGATATCCGAGAAGAGTACAAGCCTCTTGCTCTCATTCTACGTGAAAATGTTTGAGTCTTAGGGAAATCGAGATATTCTTCCCGCTTGTTGTGCTCACATGTTGTAATCGTTTGCTAACACAACAACCATACAATCTCGCCTACTTCTTCGCAAGGAGAATTGCAAATCTTCAAGGCTCCAAGAATAAACTCATCCCTTATGGAATGTTCTTGACACGCCTCTTTCACAATGTTATGCACTTCCATCCTCAATTTCAAAGTCCGTTGTACGTACTTGTGAACAAGATGATGGAACCGCTAAACATATCTCTCATGAAGACTTTATTCATTCTTGATTCCACCAATACCCATCAATCACATAATGATCCTCCTAGCGAAGACACTCAAGGAACCTAGTAGTAGTCAAATAGGATCAATTCTACTCTATTCGTTATTTATCAATGTAATCCTATTTCTTTCATGAAATAAAACATCTTACATTTGATATCTTAGTTTTAGAACTCCTTTAAACAAAACTTGGAATATAATGCATTGTCAAGATTATTGCATACCTTTAATAAAGGTTCTGTCTAGCAGATGGACGGATCCCAAATGTTGTACTAAATGGATCCCTACTAGGAGGGAACCGTGGGATCCTGCAAACAGAAAATGCAATTGCAAGCATTGTATGTCAAAACATCCTTAGAACACCTCACACTAAGCTAAACATAGTGTCTTAAGGTAGATTAAGTCCTTATCAAGATAGGTTGATCCTTCCTACTCATTCCAACTCACATAGATCACACTCTAAGATATTCATAGATCTATCACTTTGTTTTAATCCATCACTCTTCCGCTCTCAAAACTCACACTTCATTTTTTATTTGACCCCTCACATCTAGGCTAGAAATCTTTTGATTATGACAAAATTGATCATTAATCAACCTCACCTCAAAATTGATCAAAGTTGATCAAATCCTAGTTTTCCCATCTCAAAACCATTGGGATATTTTCAAAACACAATCCTAAGTCACAACCTCATCTCTAGGATCATTTAGCTTCAATTGACACTCTCTTCTTTAGTGTCATCCTTGCTCATTCATTGGTACTCATGAAAGTTCCAAATCCTTCCATAAAGACAATCATTAGCTACATCACTCACCACCTTCAAGTACTTAAGCACCCTTCATTTAAGACACTTAGGAAGACCTGAAACACTCAAGATGTTATAGGTCTTAGATTTTAGAAACATCATTTCCACTCTTTTATAGGTGCCGATAGCGGATCCTAGGATTAGCCTAGACGGATCCCTCACGAGAAAGGAACCGTGGGATCCGGATGATGTGATAGGTCAAATCTTGCTAAAACAATCATTTCAACTTATCTTCCTAACTCAAACACTCCATCTCATCTTAAATGAGTTCCTAGATCATCCAACCTCGAAGTTGATTCTTGTGCATGTCAATCATCACATTCCAATGAATCCTAGTGGCTTAAAGCTTAAATGCACTTGCCAAATCACTTAGTTTATAAACCACCTTGTTAGGACCTCCATAGTCATCACTCTCACTCTAACTTTCAGCTCTTGGAATCATTTCATCATGAGGAAAACCCCAAGTAGAAACTTATCCACCAAAGAACCACCCATGAAAAAGGCTCGTGTTATACACGAAATCTCCTCAACCGAATCATCTCCCGTCAAACCAACAAATGAGAGAACCCTTCATCACCTAATTAAACCAATTCCTAAAAGGATAGTACCCACAAAACTACCTATTCCTAACACCACCATACCTCCTAGGCCAAACAATATCATCTCCACTAAACCATCACCATTGGTTCCTAGAAATATTTCATTTACTTCACCACTATCATCACCACACCTCTACAATTTAGAGGACTTGCCTCCTAGGCCGTCTCATCCACTTTCGCCGACAACATTCTCCTCATTAGGAGGAATAATGGTTCAAAATCAAGGTGTTGAGTCAACACTTGCTCCGGCTTCCTTTTCGCCGTCTCCATCATATAATCCTATTTTGATTATGAGAAATCATCAAATTCAACCACCCGACCATATGGAAGTTGACACTTCTTTACCACCACCATCATTCTTGGTCGAGGCATTCTCAAATGCACCTCCACCAATCCCTCCATCGTTTGAAGCTCCGCAAGCCGCTTCACTTGATCCTTCGCATCAAGCCATTTTATTTCCTCCTCCACCACTACCTAGGCATGACAAAGATTGCTATCATTGTCAACATGTTGAAAGTTTGATACATGAAGTACGAGAAGACCAACGTTTCACGTTCTATCATCTCCTCGAACGTTTCGACGAGATCAAACCTAAACAAAACTTAAGCTAGAAGATTTTAGTGGTGTCCTAGCATCAAGCGTTAGATAGTCTAGAAATTCCTAGTCATGTATTGTCTATTTTCTTATTTTTAGAGTCATGTATATCATAACTCTTGTTTTATTAAATGGAATTACATGCTACTTGTTATTTTTCTGACATATGTATTCATATCTCATTTATGTGATAATATTTCTTGTTATATCACCTTTGCTGATTTTAGTCATTAGCCAGACGGATCCCTAAGAATTGCCTAGACGGATCCCTACTAGGAGGGAACCGTGGGATCCGTAAAGACAGAAAGTTTTTCTTTCTACTAACTTAAATCACATTTGCAGGAAATTGTGAATTATACTTGTTTTCTAACCCTTGTTTTGCAGTTATTCAATTAACACATGAAGAATTTGACACCCTAAAGCTAGAGGAGCTTGGTGTCAAAACAATACGTTGCAAAATTACTTGCAACCTTAGATTTATATTTCATGACTTCCCGTTGCAAAAATTGCAATCATCTAGGGGGAGCACACCCGTCACATAGACGTAATCTTTTGCAAAAGTTAGTTGCAAATGAACTAGATTAGAATTAGTTTCTTGACGCCCTTACTTAGGGATGGACTCGTCAAGGGGGAGTAACGACGAGATCCTTTCCCGTTAACTTGCTCTTTATTTCTTTTTACTTTTAAAACGATGTGTTGCTTTTCTTCAAACACTTTTTGTTTCGACAAAAAGGGGGAGAAGAAAGTAAAAACTACAAATTCAAACGTTTACGAATTTTAGCTTTTCCTTAAAATAATTTTGTGTTTTGTCATCAACAAAAAGGGGGAGATTGTTAATACAAATAAGCCGTAAAAACGTTTATTTATATTTTACGATCTTCTAATGTTTTGTCGATAACAAACGTCAAAATCATGTTAACGAAACAAATAAAATACGTAAATGGTTTGAACTAATAGTTTCTAACATATTCACATTTTCACATAAAACACTAAAACAAGTATAAGTGATTTTATGATTTAGTAATACATATGTACAACAACTAGTGTTTACATATTTGGGTAAAATATACACATAACTATTATGTAGTATATTGGGTATTATAAATGGGTAGAAACTTAAGTATCACAACCCATTGGGCAAATACATTGAATGTAGTTGGGTACAACCCAAAGCCCATAACCCATGGATCTTGACCCATAACCCATTGCATAACATAATGCTTATATCATACATGGATAATATCCATAACCCATGGATCAACCCATACCCAAGTGACTAAGTGCATTGCACTTAAAGATACATTGTATCTAGAAAAAGATCCATGGTTCAACCGATGACCCATAACCAAAATACCCATGGGCAAAGAGGGCGTTCCACGGATCCCCGGCTTTGTGCTAGCCGGATCCCAGTGGAAGGATCCGTGGGATCCGGGAAGCAGAGGATTTTCCTCTATAAATAGTGAGCCATTTCTTCATTATTGCTCACCCTTTCTAACACACTTTCTCCCCTGAGTTAAATCTCACTAACCTTAAATCCAAGAGATCTATGTTTGTAGTCTTGTTTTTGTGTGATCTTTTAGGTTCCTCTTAAAGGCAAGATCACCACCTTTAAAGTCGAGCAAGCTCAAGTCCATGAGTTGCCAAGCTTCCTCATCATCAAGGCTACTAAAGTCCTCTTGTTGATGATCTCTTTCTTTCTTCAAAGAAGTGTAGTGTTGAAGACATTAGTGAAAGATGTCTCAAGTGTCAAGACGAAGATATTAGTGAAGGGTATCTATCGTCTATAGGATAAGCACTTGTGGTAAGTGCTTAGAAGTCAAGACAAGAAGCATTAGTGAAAGGTGCTTAGAAGTCAAGACTTGAAGCATTAGTGAAAGGTGCTTCGAAGTAAAGACACAAGACATTAGTGAAAGGTGTCTTGTAGATCTAGTCAAAGGCATTAGTGAAAGGTGCCTTAGATGTACATTCGATATGGTGTGTTTCAATGTACTAGATAGACTAGCATTACATCCAAGGATATTGATGTCCTTGATGATGTTGTAAAGGAGTAGATCTCCTTTGAGATTAGTCTTTGGTGTAGTGTGGTAGTAGTTCCTCCATTGCAATGGAACTAGGTGCTTAGCCTAGTACCTAATAAAGGGTAGGCGACGTTGTGAAGGTGTAGTTCACCTAAGGTGTGAAAGAACTCGGTGGTTAGCCTAGCACCGTATAAAGGGTAAGCGACGTTGTGTAGGTGTGGTTCGCCTTGGTGTGAAAGAACTCGGTATTTAGCTTTGTCTGGGAAAAAGGTTAGCGACGTTGTGAAGGCTTCTCGCCATAAGGAGATTGGTGTAGTGTTTACGAACTCTCGAGTAGGTGACTCGGGGAGTGGAGTAGGGCAAGGAAGGTGTCCTTGTAGCCGAACCACTATAAATACTCGCATTGTGGTTTTTTGCTTCTTACTCTTATCTTTTCATTACATATCTTAATATGCTTGTTTATCAACATCCAACACACACAACCAAATAGATTGACATAAGTCGATCTAAATAGTTTAAAAGAAAGTTTTAATTGGTAAAACTATTCAACCCCCCCCCCCTTCTAGTTTTCCACATACACTTTTTGTTTTGGCAAAAAGGGGGAGAAATGAGTAATATCACAACTAAAAACTTGCATATTTATATTTTTACCAAATATGAGTTTATATTTTGCAATAATAAAAAAGGGAGAGATTATTAATACAAATATCACGTAAAAACATTATATATAATTTACGGTCTCTCAAAGTTTTGATGATGACATATATAAATTTATACGACGTAAAAGTTTACGTAACCAAGTTATTAGTTGAAAGTTTACATTCTGACGTAAATCACTTCAGGTATAAATAATGTGATTATATCGTCAGTCGAATGATCAAAGATCCCAAGCAAATAAATATTTTCAGACATACATAAAACATTTTTAAACACATTTAAAACAAATGTTTTACACAAATTACATTTAATTAAATTAACTAGACATTTTAATTATATAATAAATTTAATAAAAACTAATTTTAATTAGTCCCTTTGTGCCCAAGCAATTTTAGAAAAATTATTTTAGATAATATTTGTTACAAGGAAGTGTAAAATACACTAGATAAAGGAGTGTCTGAATATGCTCCGTGGATCCGTATTTTATACGGACGGATCCATATTTTATACGGACATATCCATATTTTACGGATTCGCAGATTCGCCGAATAGCGGTTTTGGGACAAAATGTCCACTATAAATAAAGAGCTATCATGTCATTTAAAACTAATCTTTCCAAGCAATTTTATGTAAATTCTTTCTATCACACTCACTCTCTTGAATTTATAAAACACTCTTTGATCATTCCACTTGACCTATAACACATTCAAAGTGATCCTTCAAATTCCACTTTATCTCAAGTGAAGAACACAAGAAGTTTTTCAAGCTTCCAAGTGTTATAGTAGTTAGTGTGTCATCATATACATCGTTGTGTAACTTTCTATATCATTGTAGTGTCATTATATTTCACCATCATATGCCACCGTGGGTAGTCATCATCATACATCAACATAGTGAGTTCAGTTAGTATTTTAGGCCTTAAAATACATTGAGTTATAAGTTTGGTCTTCCCTTGGGAAAGACTCGATAATTAGCTTAGTATCTGTAAAAAAGTGAAGCGAAATTGTATATTGCATTCGGTATTTGCTTGTGAACTCTCGAGTTAGGTACTCGGGGAGTGGAGTAGGGTGAGGAAGGAAGCTTTGTGACAAACCACTATAAATCACCGTGTCTTTGGTTTGCTCTTTCCTTTATATCTTGCATTTACTTAATATTCATATATATATATATATATATATATATATATATATATATATATATATATATATATATATATATATATATATATATATATATATATATATATATATATATATATATATATATATATATATATATATATATATATATATATATATATTGTGTCGTGTTGATTTCACATCAAGTAGCGAATCTAATATTTCTTAAAAAGCATAAAATGGTAAAATTATTCAACCCCCGCCCCCTTCTAGTTTTTCACAGAGATAAACCATAATTATATGCAGTTGGGATTCTATTAATCACATATGTGGTTGTAAGAACTACTTCTCACCAAAACACGCTTGGAACATCAGCGGATAACAAAAAAGATCTAGCTGTCTCAAGAAGATGATGATGTTTCCTTTCAGTAACACCATTTTGTTGAGTGTCTGTACAAGATGTCTGATATATAGTCTCATCTGATTCAAGTAAACCAACAAAATCATTAGAAGTGTATTCAACTCCTCCCCCAACAAAAAAATTACGACGTAAGCATTTTATGACTATTGAATGTTGAGTTTTCACAATAGCTCTAAATTCTTTGAAAACTGTAAGAAAATCGAACCTACACTTCATTGGATAAACCCAATTATATCGAGTGAAGTAATTGACAAATGAAACATAGTATCAGGAACCTTCTTTTGTGGATACATGGAAGGTCTCTACATATCGAATGCACCGGATAAAATAGAGCATTAGAAGAGGAAACACTATTCTTGAATGGCAATCTTGAGAACTTCGCAAGTTTACAACCACTACAATCGAAATATCATGGGTGTCTAGCTTTCATCGCTCTTGGAGATGCTAAAATCGTAAACGAGAACCGAGACATGACCCAACCGAGAATGCTACAAAAAAATGTCAAGAAGAACGGTTCAACCAAAAGAAGACAAATCCACACTAGATGATACGGTATCATGAATGTCTTTAAAGTGATCCAAAACATAAGATCCCCTTGCATGTGATATGTCCTAACCACCTCCTGTGTTTTTCGGTCATATATAGAACAATCGGAAACAAAAAAATTGATATCACACTTAGAATCACAAATTTTACTGACAAAACCAAGATTTATAGTGCCTGGTAATGGCATAGAATCACTATTAGCGGCCACAGTTGATTTTGGAAAATTAAGATTTAACGAAATGAATTGTGACGAAAAATGAGACATGTGATGGGTGACACCTAAATCTCATATCTATTTAGAAAATGATGATGTCAAACATTTATAAGATGAGGTTAAGTTGCTCAAACATATCAGAGAATAATATAACTTATTCATACATAAAAAAATTTAAAAAAGAAAAAGAAAAAAGAAAAAAAAAACACTTTTGAAACTATTCAAACAACGGTGGATTAAACCGTGAAACATTTTTATATGTATCCATAATAAGTTAACTAGCAAGGTACCGTATGCGTTCGACGTGGTTTCAGTAACAAATTTTCGACGACTACTTTTTTCTGATTACATATTTTTTGTGACAAATGCGAATAGTATTATGGAGTTTTTTTACAGCTTATATTTTAGAGAGGTCTTAAATGTTTTATTAAGTAGTGTCATTTTTTCTATTTTTTTAGACAAACGATATTGTGGATATCCCGATTAAATTACAATTGAAGATGAACAACTTTTTTATAACGCCCTATTTAAAAGTTTTAGATAATCATTGAATATTTATTTTGGTATAACGTAAAATAAATACATAAATATTTATTTTGAAAAGCAACACATTTATAATCATTAATCATTAAAGCGTATCAATCATTATTGTTGCAAAAAATTTCAAACGTGATTTCAACTTCATGATTAGGCTCAGGTCATTTATGCAATATATATCAGTTATTTGGAAGAATTGGAGCCAGGCATAGTGTGTAATCGGTTATGTCTTATTTATCAATACAACTAATATTTTGTGTCTCTGTTCTAATCAGCTACGCTCAAATTAACCATTCACATTTTCTAAGATTTCGTTCCCGTGAGTCGTCGAGTTGTTTAATATAGTCACAGTCTCATAGATAACCATTCACATTTTGAAACCATGTTCTTGCAATTTCTTTCTTGCATTTCACTTGTAATTTAGACTAATTATAGAGTAGCTTTTTCTGACCAAATGTTGTATAACTTAACAGTTAATTTCACACAAACAAAAGAACAAAATCAAAATTAAAATTTTGAATCCTAATACTCAACAAAATTTCCACATACCTGAAGAATCACATATTCTTTAAAACCTAACAAATATAATTCGCAAAGATTCACTAAACATCTTATAAAATCTGTTATCATAAAAACACAACATGCTCGAAAACAAAAATAACAACATAAAATTAGACAAACTTTAGTTAACAACCACAAAACACAACCATTCAACTATGCGGTTAGATCCCGGTTCAACCACTCTAAACAAAAACCCAAAACACTAACCACTATAACTTGCGGCGAGATCCAAAATAGCAATAAGCAGATCTCGGTTTAACCACCGAGTAGCACAAATCTGAAACAACCTTAACCACAAACTAACACACCAGAAACCACCAAAACCAATGAAACTTATACATGTCACACAAAAAGCCAAAGCACCTTTCAAACAAAACCTGACCAACAAAACACACCAAAACTGCTTGTGGTTGTGGCAGATCAAGTTGGTGGTGATGGTCTTGGATTGAAATTGTGGTGATATATTGAAACGGGGTATTTGTTTTTGTCGGAGGAAGAGAAAGAAGAGCAACTGGTTTGTTTTAAAGAGAGGGTGATAGAAAAAAAAATGGAGCATGTGTTTTTGGTGTTAGGTGCAAAGGCTTATATGTAAGTTGGGCTTGGGTTGTTACATTGTTATGAATTTAAGACATTTAATGGGCTTTTACAAGCAATTGGCTGTTACAATTTCTACATTTAATGTCAAGAACAATATTGATCATACATTGAAATATTTTTATATAACAAGTAAGTTAAAAATTCTGAATTTTAAACCTTTCTATATAAAAAAAAGGGAGATTTACATCAATATCCTTGCAAAAGTTTTAAATTACATCAATATTCTTCTTAATTTTATAATTATATTAATATCCCTTAAAAACTTCAAAATACACACAAATATCCAAAAATGCATTTTCATCATATTTTCTGGAATTAATATTGAAAACTTTTATATAAATACTACTTGACATGTTACATTACCTCCTTGCCCTTATCTTCATAAACAGATAAAAAATATTAAAGAGTCCAACAATTAGCCAACCTACTTTTTAATATGATCTATCAAAATCATTTACCAGCCATACATCTATAGTATACTATTATCAAATTATAGTTTGCTTCCAGTAATTAATTTAATTCTCTTTGTTTACCACTTGCACTAAATCAACTAAACAATGACAATCAAAACGTTACCTATTATTGATAGACCCTTTATTATGTTTGTTTAATGGATAAACAATTTTTATTATACCACATAAAAGCCACCATCACGAATAAACAATTTTTATACAGTAATTTATAAAGACTGAGTGCTATATAGTTGCAATCTCAACTGCAAAAACCCATTAAAGTTGTGTTTGTTTAATGAATAGGCAAGGGTAAAAAAGTAAAGTGACATGCTAAATAAGATCATAAAATCAAAATTATCATGCGTAGAGAGAAATTACAAAGATTAATAAAAGTGGGGTCATTTTAATTTTCAACCACTTAAATGGAATATTCTCCCACTTTATTCTCTAGTTTTTACTTAAAAAGGAAAGTGGACAATTATTTTGAGACATCCTGAAAAAAAAATATGGACAATAATTTTGAGACGGAGGGAGTATTTGTATAAAAGTTTTTAATAATATATTTATTAATAAATGGTAAAAATGCAGTTTTGGATATACATGTGAATATTAATGTTTTGAAATGATATTGAAGTAATTATTAAATTAGCAAGGATATTGATGTAATTTAAAGTTTTTATAAGGATATAGATGTAAATGGCCAAAAAAAAAGTCCTAAATCCATTATAAAGTAGTAAAGATAAAGATAATAAATCGATTTAGCTCCTTCAAATCTCGAAACCAATCCATAAGCAGGTCAACCTAACTATATTTCGAAACAACAAGCGCTATTGAAAATTCAAACCCAATTTACTAATAAAATACAAAATCAAACCAAATAATGCTAGTGAATCCCAAATCACCAAATGAAATCAAACCGGATAGTCAACAATCAACCAAGATCAACAACCTAATACTAATAATGCGAAATCAGATCCGAATATCATTAAAATGATCACTCTCCACTATGCGTTAACTCTAAACTTCAAATTCGATTTAGTTAATATAAATCAACCCACTATGCCTCAATGTATTACATTCCCAATGATTAAAAAAATAAATAAATAAATAAATACTATCTTCAAAAATTTCACCTAAATCCAATGTTTTAAAAACCGGGTTTTAATCGACCCGGTCAGTCGTCAAGACCTGGCTCGATCGCCATATCAACCTGCTTTTTCATTTATTATTATTTTTGACCGGTCAATCGATTCAATCACGGTCAACCGGTTTATAAAAAATTGAAAACCAAACCCGGTCACTCAAAACCCGGCGGGTCTACCCAGTTAACCCGGTTTAAAACCCGGGTTTTTTTACCCATTTTTGTGGCCGGGCACTGGTCCGACCGGTTGAACCGGCCGGGTCGACCCGGGTTTGAAAACATTGCCCAAATCATACTAGATTAAATATCAAAAGTGTTGGGCACCTAAAGAGAGCGAATACAATTTCATTTAAAATCCATCTAACAGTAGCATATTCGAACAAGTATTTTGGTTCCTGACGAGGTTCTGATGCCTGTAGAATCTAAAAGAACAATACAAAGTCTTATTGAATTGATTATACAAGTGTAGAATAAGTATATATACTAGAAATAGAAACAAAGGTTGTGGGCCACTTATGGGCAATTATATATGCTAGCAGAAATATGTATAAAGAATAGGTTTTTACTATCTAGGTTCTGGGTATGTGACGGATAAGCGGTTGTATGAACTCCATTCAGGATTACTAGATGACGAGTTTGCCTCTTGTGATCTTCTTTCGGTATAGAAACCAGGTTCTTTAGGTTCAGGCAGTGGAATTTGGCTACCTAGCATAAGAACCACCATAGGCATGTCTGGTCTGTCTTCAGGATACTTTTGCACACATAGTAAACCTATGTGAACTGCTCGGCTCACTTCTGATTCAATATAAGGCCTGTTGATAATGCTGTCGATGAGCTCCACATGCTTCCTGTTATTGTAAAGCCTCCACGCCTGAGCAATAGACGTCATGTTAGTACATAAAAGATATGTACGGTACCAAGATGCTGAATTGGACAAATAGGAACAGAGTACTAAAATGACATAGTGTCATGATCAAAGTATTGTTAACGAAAGTAGAGGCTTTTGTTGTGATTAGAAAGAACACGAGGTGTAACTTACATGTCCAAGAAGATTGAGATCGTGATTGGCGTCTTGAAATCCTCTATTTTTCTTTCCACTTACTGTCTCTAATACCAATACACCAAAACTAAAGACATCAGATTTGGTGGAGTATATCCCATCAATGGTATACTCAGGTGCCATGTAACCACTGCAGGAAGTTAATGGACAAATCAGTTAGCTTTTGATCAGATACAGTTGAAGTTGAGTTTATAAATTATGTTGACGTGAAGTCTTACTAGGTTCCCATTATTCTTCTTGTATTTGCTGAGGTGTCACTTCCTTCCATACTTCTTGCCAAACCAAAATCTGAAATTCTCGGATTCATCTCTTTATCAAGTAGTATGTTGCTTGCTTTTAGATCTCTATGAATGATTCTTAGTCTTGAGTCTTGATGAAGATAGAGAAGTCCCCTTGCAATCCCAATTATAACGCTGTAGCGCTTAGACCAGTCCAATGACTTTCTCTTTCCTTCATCTGCTCATTACATCAGAAGCATCAGTTCTTATTGCAGTTTATAACATCCCAATTCCATGATGACTAACAATAGATATAAGTATTAAGAGCAAAATGTAATTCATAGTAGTTAGATTTAAAGAGAAACTCACCAAAAATGAAAGAATCTAAGCTTTTATTGGGCATGTATTCGTAGATCAATATCCTTTCCTCTTCACCAATGCAGCATCCTATAAGCTTCACAAGGTTTCGGTGCTGTAGTTTAGCAATACACTGAACCTCGTTTTGGAACTCGTCCAGTCCTTGTATCGATTTTCCTGAGTTCCTCTTTACAGCGATTTCTTTCCCATCCTCCAACATTCCCTGAAAATCAATTCGCATTTGGTATAGGAAGAGAGTATGATTGTTTAACTTTATAGCCATCCAAATTATAGTTAAGTTTGACTTGAATACAACATTCAGTTGATCAATTTAGATATATAAGAGCGATGGTAGTTCTAGCTAAGATTGTAGATCGTGAATCATACCAATGTAGACATGGTACCAAAATTTATGAGTAATAGTACCTTGTAGACTGGACCATAACCACCTTCTCCAAGTTTGCAGCTATCTGAAAAGTTGTTTGTTGCATTGGCTATTGTGTTGAAGTCAAACAATGGCAATTCCCAGTCTTCCCTTTTGTTCTCATTGACATAGGTGTTTTCACGAACAACGGTATTTACAACTGTAAAACATAATTACACCATTAGTAACTCGCATGTTGATAGGACCTGTTTATAACTCCTAACAAAACAACACAAAACAAAAAGAATAATGAAACATGAAACGATTGATCAACTTATCGGATATGATAAAGACACTACCATTATTTTTCTGTTTCCTTCTCTTGTAAACAAATAAGCATATGCCGAGTAGCAAAGTCAATCCCACGAGTAAGGGAATGACTATAATTCTCACTCTCGTCTTTGATTTAGCTGCCATTTCTGTTGCATAAATTAAAGTAAAGTTATCCAAACCTTGAATAAACTCAAATACATCACATAAACTAAATGTTGACTTTCTTACGTAATTCTGAGGCAGCCATTCGTAAGTAGATATCTTGCCCATCTTCAGCATATGTTCTGATATCAATCAAATCATCAAACCAAATCAAACACCCACTTCCTCCAGATCTAATATCTAGATTTGCATAAGCTGTACAATTACAGTTCCTCAAGCATACTTTTTCACACTCTTCAAGGTTCATACTCACATTAAACCATGCTTTCCGTGTATCTGGCAACTTCACGCCCGACTGCTTAATGAACCCATCTCCACCCTCACAGTTCAGCTGAACTTTCCTCACACAACCGTTAGACCAATCTGCTCTTCTCCACTCATCTGGGAATCCCGGATCAAATCCTCTTAGGCATCCACAAGCAGGGGAATCGTTAATGTTACAGATACCATATCGACCACATAATCCATAACGGTCACAGTTATCCGTCTGTGCAGTCACATAAAGCTCCCACTCTTGCGTCCGTTCAATCCAAGTAAGCCGTTGTATATTCCCGTCGTTGCTTAAAATCATTCTGGACACAACGGAATTATCAACAAGCTCATACTTGTAATAAAGTTCCTTTTCATTGAATTCAAACTCAAATGTGTAAATATCATTTGGTTTTAAACTAGGCATCCCATTAAACCGCAACCCGTTCCATGGCCCAGAACTATACTCCAGTTCAGAACCTTTCCTCATAAGAATTTGCGGGTATCCATCAGAATCAAATCTATTTGTATACTCACCAGGTGAAGGATCATCAGCAGTCTTCCATGATGTTAAATATTTATCTAAATCTTTTACAAAGTCGATCCCGAATTTCATGGTTGGTAGGAATGTATCACCAGGATAATCAAAACTTTGCCATAAGTAATTCTCGAGATCATTATCATTTTCATTCCTGATAACAAGATTTCCTGTATCTAGAATTTGTGCAACTGGATTATTTCCGGTAACCGATGAATTTGATGACCAGATCCTCCTATGTGTACTATTAGAGAGGATTAGATGTCCTTCACCATCAAGTGCTAACACACTTGAGTTATCAACAAGTGGAGTCTCTCTATTAGCAACCCATACGACGGTCTTGACAGATATTTTGTTATACCATATTCCCAAATACCGATTGCTTGAAACATTGGAGGGACTGAAAAATCCCATTTCAAAAGTTTCATTGTCTGAAACTAAGGTTTGGCCGTCAGTTATGTTTTGGTTTGCAGTAATGTTGCTTATCGCTGTTGAGGTTAACAAACAAGTAGAAATGATGGAGACAAATAGGAACAAATGGAAGCTTTTTTTATTGATAGGCAGGTATTGATTCATTTCTCACAAATACTTCGGTTTGATCTTTAATTTACCATAAGCAAACCCTCAAAATAGTAGCTCTTTTTTGTTTCTATCTTTAGATTTTTATTTGAAGGAGAACATACGTGCATGGTCAAACTAGACTTTTCAAAACTCGGGGGTCTTCTTATTGGGAAGTAAAGTCAAATTTGTCTATTAACTGTAGGCCAACTAGAATCCGTACACACTGTGAACATTATTTCTTGAAATTTAAGCATTGGTTAGTTAATTCATATAGCTACAGGTTTACGACGCTAACACATTACATGTAAATGGGTCAATATGAGTTATTCTGTATTTCTAACCTCTCAAATGGGTTAATCCAGATGATTCACTGAAAAAGAGAAAATGATCAAACGGGTAGTGTCTTTAGGAGTATTTTTCAGATACAATAATAAACTCATAAATTGCTTTCATAAAATGAAGTTAGATTATTTTTATACTCATGTAGTTTTCTTAGTTATGTTTAGCACATTAAAAAATGGATAAAGAGGTGTTTATGGGTCAACCCACCCATTCCACCAACTCTACATATAGTAGTCTCAATGCTTTGACTCTTCATAGTTGCCTGGTTTGACATTAGCAATCATGAATCATCATTAAATTAATACAATGTATTTAAATGATTTACATATCTGATTTGCCTCCTCAAGAGTTTCTGGTGGGGTTAAACTGGAACACTTGGTTCCGTTAGCCCAATGGACCTTTGGTCGTTTAACGAATAATTGACAACCTTCAGTAACGGTCGCTGCACGGCTGCTCGAAATTTATGGTTTTGAGATTATGATAGATTGCTTGGCATCTGTCGTTATCGATTTAGAATTTTCAATAAGACTTTTGATGAGGCATACGCTCCATGTCTAGAGAGGTCACATTAGACTTTTATGGACATCGATCTAGATCATTTGATTCATTTGCTGGTAGACATATCATATTGGATGGTCTTAGTAACATCAGCATGACAGCATCTTTGAACCTCCCTACAATAGTTTCTACATATCAAGATGTAATGCTCTTTTTAACTTGACAAGTGTATGCATCAACCCAAATTAGCTTTCCAATATGTTATGTTCTCTAAGTATTACCTATGTTCTTTACATCTTACGATAACTAAGTACTTCAATTGTTATCATTGTTTAGTTATT